>JAVQIZ010000733.1:0-2500 GCA_036023535.2 Galaxias brevipinnis
GCCTTCTGAACGTTACAGGGTCTTCTTTCCTTCATGAGCGCCCCTCTGATTGGTGCATTATCAGACGTGTGGGGCCGGCGGTCCTTCCTATTGGTCACGGTTTTCTTCACCTGTGCCCCTATCCCCCTTATGAGACTCAGTCCCTGGTAAGAAGCCTCGCCCACCCACACTAATCTGTTAGTAGGAGGCTGTTTATGTCAAATATCACTTAAGGGTTGCCATGCATTTTTTTCATAAAGCTGACATGAATCCGTTATGCCGAACCAATGGCTAGTGTGGAACATATTTTAAAAGCCTGTTCAACCGCACGAAATTGGTTAGAGGCAGTAATGGAAATTTACCACATTACCACGTTTATGCATGTTTATTTGATCAATGTACTATTTTTAATGTGTAATGAAAGATATCTTTTGCTTTCTGAGTGTGTGACCTGGGTTTGCTAAAGGGAGTGACAATTGCAGAGTGGGAGATAAGAAACTATTGAAAGTGGTTATGGCTACCCTCACCTTGACCTACAGGATAGGAACCGCCTGGATAGGTCAAACAGAGGGCACACTCTGTGATAAAGGGATGAGAGAGACTGTCTCTCTCATCGACTCATTCCAACAGACCCTTATGCTTTATGTGGGCCGACCCTTCTGCAGAAGTAAATAAAGCTATTGCTTTAATTGAAACCTCACATTTTAGTCGGTGTTATTCTTAAAAAGATTTTTCCACTACAAGGCCATGCCCATCCACACTAACCTGCACTTCAGGAGGCTATTTATGTCAAATATCACTTTAGCATTGCCATGCATTTTTTACCCGTGAAGGTGACATGAATCCGTTATGCCATAACCATGACTACCAAAATGTCAAACATATTTTAAAAGCCAGTTCAACCGCATGAAATTCATAAATTATATGCTAAATGTGAATAAATAATAAATAATACATACATACTCCTGAGCTAGAAAGTAGTTGCAAATTGGTTCCTACACATTAGTAATAAACCATTGTAATGTGTTTGGCCGAGTAATAGTTTTTCCACTAACCAATACACAGCAGAACAATTCGTTTTCTCTCTTGACATTTTCCTTTGTCCCTCTCTCTCTCGTTGTCCTATCCCCCTCTCGCTCGACTCCCTCCTTCTCTGTGCCTTCAGGTGGTACTTTGCCGCAATCTCCATGTCAGGGGCCTTCTCTGTCACCTTCTCCGTCATCTTCGCCTACGTCGCTGATGTCACAGCAGAGCATGAGAGGAGCACTGCGTACGGTCTGGTAAGAACAAAAACACATTCCATCTTGCAAAACGTTATTGTGACATCACACAGCTTTAGTGGCTTGATGTCCAAAAATATCAAAATTTACATTCATCCTTTTTATTTGGTCCCTTTATTTGTATTACATAATCACATCTTTGTTGCGTTCATTTTACAATTCTTCAAATCTTCAAAGTGCAAACTCAGACCTGCCGCCACTTATCTTAAGTTATTGCTGTGTATCGTGTGAAGCGTGTTTGGGTTTCAGAGAAGCACAACACAAATAAAATATTTTATTATTATTATTATTATTATTATTATTATTATTATATATTTTTTTTGCTTTATTTTTATTTTTTTTGCTATTGTTATTATTGCGTAAAAGCTTCCCTGGCTTGATGGGGTCATTTCACTATGCAACTCCAACTGGTTCATGTATTTGCATTTTTGAATGCTTGCGACAGAAACATTGCACCAGCATATTAGCCGCAATGAATATCAGAAGTCATGGAAATCAACAGGATAGGCTACTGCTGGGTTTAGGGCAGTGCTTTTAAGATTAGGAAAATATATCCCCAGCGGACTTAAATTGGACAAGTGCATGATGACACTGGAGGAAACTGCACAGTACATATTTTAACTCTCTGGCTCAAGTATTTGTAACTTACACACTGCCAGCTGTTAAATCTGACTAGATATGTAATGTTTTAAGTTGGCAGCAGACAATAACACAAGGAGGGAGAACCGATAAAAAGCAAAGTCAGTTCAAACTAAGTTAGCGGTTCAAGCAAAATAGTATAACAAAAAGAACAACCAACCTTACCCTGGTAGTCAGATCAGTGCTTTAGTGGAAATAAAAATATAAAAATAATTATTTAGTTTTTTGTGGTTTTCTAAAATTCAAAAACACTTCACATTGTAAACAGTAAACATGGCAACAGACAAAGACACAAAAAGAGGGACAGCAGAAAAACGAAGTTAAGGAAAAAACACAATAGCCTAACAGCCCAGTCAGTGCTCATCTACATGCTCTAATGTGTTTAAAAGAGGAACAGGGACCTGTTGTGGTTGCCGGTGAAGGTCTTGTGCGTTTTGTGCGCGTGTGTGCGTGTGTGTGTGTGTGTGTGTGTGTGTGTGTGTTCTTGGGGCTGCTTGTTGTGGTGTTGGGTGTCACCCTGTAAAGTGCCAGGGATTCTAGGAAACTATGAGGTCACTGCTGGTGGTTCCATTGAGCCATTTGAAGCCATTGAAACGTTGACT
>JAVQIZ010000733.1:7500-15428 GCA_036023535.2 Galaxias brevipinnis
AGAAAACCATGACTTTCTCTATGAAAACCCCTTAATTAGGCACATAACAAAATGTTTTAATGAAATACAAATGTAAATGTCATTGACTAAAATGATAGCATTAAATGTGTGTGTACATCACACATTGACTAAAATGATAGCATTAAATGTGTGTGTACACCACTGAGCATTCGTTGGTATAAATGAAATGGAGCATCAGCAAAAGTTCAAGCAGTCAGCTCGGGGTCTGGCCTATGACGAGAACTCGTCATGGTGCGCACAAACCAATCACACAAACCCGTACTCAATCTGCTCCGATCAAGGAAGTGGGGAGACTATATAAATATCCGGCAATCACTAATACGGTGCATCAACAAGGGAATGATGATTCTTCCCACCTCCACCCCAACTACCGCCTGGGTCTACCACTCTGTTCTGCCAGTCTGTTCTACTATTATGTGCTGATATTCTGTTGTGCTGGTCTTTCAGAGGGGGATTGAAGGATGAGTGCTCCCTGTCTCCGGATGACGTACCGGATATATGAAGCAGGGAGCGGCAATATGTAGCAGACCCAACCATGCCAAATTTGTTGTATCAATCAAATTTAATTAATGCTTTAAAGACCCAGAAGGCAAAGCTCTCAATCTACCAGGCTATCTTCGTTCCTACTCTCACCTATGGTCATGAAGAGTGGGTCATGACCGAAAGAACGAGATCGCGGATGCAGGTGGCGGAAATGAGTTTCCTCCGGAGGTTGGCTGGCATCTCCCTTAGGGATAGGGTGAGAAGTTCAGTCATCCGTGAGGGACTCGGAGTAGAGCCGCTGCTTCTTTGCGTAGAAAGGAGCCAGTTGAGGTGGTTCGGGCATCTAGCAAGGATGTCACCTGGCTGCCTCCCTAGGGAGGTGTTCTAGGCACCTTCAGCAGGGCGGAGGCCGCGGGGCAGACCTAGGACCAGGTGGAGGGATTATATTTCCACACTGGCCTGGGAGCGCCTTGAAATCCCCCAAGTCAGAGCTGGTTAATGTGGCCCGGGAAAGGTAAATGTTTGGGACGCCCTGTTGAAACTGCTACCTCCGCGACCCGACCCTGGATAAGCGGATGAAGATGATGATGATGATAACTTAAAACTATTCCCGAACTATGCTAAAAAAATAAATGTGATAGAGCTATTGATGTGAGGTAGGCTTACCCATCTATGTAGCCCAAGCTATCATAGTCATGGTCAGCAAGTTTTATCTGCTCACCCTCAAATGAGGAAATCAATAAACATGAGTGTTGAGTGGATGAGTGAGAGCTAGTTTGCAAGTTAGATGACGTCATGCACATTCCAAAACTCTTTGTCAGGTGTCCATTTGAGGGGGTGTTAGAGGAGGAGGAGGAGGGGGGGGTTGACCCCTGTTCATAATGTGTAACTTGCAGTAATGTGCATGTGTGTTTGCGCGTCTGCAGCCAAGGTGCCAAGGAAACTGACCTTTCTATACTTGGCCAATGACGTCATTCAGAACAGCAAGAGGAAAGGACCTGAATTTACCCAAGACTTTGCTCCAGTAATTGTTGATGCTTTCAAGCACGTGTCCAGGTGAGTAGGTTAGGATGTATTTTTGATGCTTGAGTACCGGTGGCTATGGGGCTAACCTTGGTCACCCTTATTGTTTTGAGTAAGTGTGTGTCAGATTTTTGTTGAATGACCATGGTTTTGTCTACAGAGAGGGGGAGGACGGCTGCAAAAAACAGCTGGGTCGAGTTCTGTCCATCTGGCAAGAAAGAGCAGTGTACGAGAACAACCTGCTGGACCAACTCTCACAAGTTTTGCGTATGTGTACAGACACATTCACAAGGGTGTCTGTTGTCTAAAATATCCTTCGTTATATTTTGGTATCTTAAGCAAGTAAGTATTATTGTGTGAACATATTTGTTTAACGACTTAGTGATATTTAATCTAGAGGGTGAGAAGAAGGCTAAGAAAAGACCATACGAAGAGATTAAACTGGATGATGAGGATTTTACCTCTCAGACCTCCCCATCAGAGCCACCCCAGGTACTAAACAATTAAAATCTTTGAGACCCAGTAATGGGATGTCATATAATAAGTAATATAATAATATCATCTTCATAATAATCAACAACGACGCTAAATATTCTTTCTCTGCTTTTCTAATTCCTTGTTATCCTCATTTTGTCCCTAACAAATCCCTTCGCCCTTTTACCCCCCACTCCACCCCGGTCCAACCCTCAATTTCCGTCTTTTAGACAGCAGAGTTGATCCGGGCCCTGCAGGAGCTGGAGAATGCTGCTTCTGGCGACTCAGCACTGCGTCAGCGAATCTCCTCCCTCCCGGACGAGGTTCAGGACTCGACACTGCTCCACCGAATCACAGGTAATGACTATGACACTCCTCATTGGTACACATTTAGAGAAACCAGATCATACATAATACACTTCACTTAATCATAAAGCCTGTATAGGATTAGAGTTGGGGCATGTTTTAGCTGATGGTAGTGGGGTCCCCCGTCTCAACCTGAGTTTAAAGTGTTTTTCCTCCCACTCTGCGTCCTGTGTTTGTATCAGATAAGGAATCTGGCGATCGTCTGTCACAGCTTGTGGAAGAGGCCTGCATGCTGTTGGCAGACTATAGTGGACGCTTGGCGGCAGAGATCGATGACCGGCGACAGCTCACTCGCACACTAACTCTGTTCCTGCACAGTCAGAGGGATGGGCTTTTCCAGAACGAGCAGAAACTTGAAGTGCGTAAGGAAATCATTCCCCCCCCTCGTTTTCACCCATCCTTATTTGTTGTTTTAACTTTCTATGTTGTTCAGTTAGTTGTCTGTCTTGCATGCTGTGTTTGTCTCACTATCGAAGTCAATCTACTGTTGTGCCTTCTTATCCCTCCTCTGCCTATTTTATGGCTCACAAAGCCATACACATTTTTTTGTTTACGGAAAAGATGCTTTGTGTTTCGAATTAAGCATAATGCACGGATGATTACCTTTATACTTTACCTTACAATGTTTTGTGTGCGTAGCTCACATTTTACACATGCATCCTTCTGTGCATTGTTTAGTGAGTTACCTAAACGGTAAGTAGCCCATTATCTTTAAAAAATAACCATAAAGTTCCCCCATTAGTTTCATGTTTTTCATTCTGTTTAATCTTAATGTAATGAGTGCTTAACTGTCAAGCCTCTATCCACAGGTTGTGAACAATATAAATCTTTTGTCTGGTCTGTGTGTCTGCTCTTAAAAAAAAAACTTGTAATAAAAAGAAAAAAAGTAAATAAATAAAACTGATTCTGTGAGCGTGCTATTTTTTGCTGTTACCCCACTTATTTCTGGCAGTTTTTAGGCATCCTCCTAGTCTTCAATTTAATAGCACTGCTGGATTGTGCATTTTAATTAAATTATTCAAATAGTGTTATAAAAATACTGTCTGAACAATATAAAATATGTCTGCACAATATAAAATGTGCAATTCCATTCCTTGGTGATCAATACAGACCAAATACATATATGTTTACACATTGATAGGCTACCCCACATAAGACAATGGACTGGGAAGCATGAAACTAGATTAGCAAAAAAATAAAAAAGGTTTTGCAGGCAAATGTCACTAGACATATTTTCCATTAAAATTATACTTTTTTATTTATTTTTTTAATCAGTGAATTAGTCAATGCACATTGTGGTGTAACCCTGATGAAATCCCAACTGCCCATAGCTTGTATATTGAGGTAACCTATTTGTGCATTTTGTTACCCTGAAGAGGTAGAGGAAAAAACTACTTCAAATGAATAGGCCTACTGATTATTTTTGCAGTTGACAGAATTTCTTTTAGATATCAGTTATAACGCTGAGCGACCTTCATCCATCTTTATATGCCTTCTCAAAATTTGGTATTTTGTTTTAAGTACGAATTCACAAATGCCAAGTCAATAAATTAGTTATTTGAAGTACAAGTCCATTATGGGTAATTTTGTTAAGTTATCAACAATGGATGCACTTAAAAACATTTTGTCACATCAGAATTCCTTGGAAAAATGTTTACTATTAGAAAAATCATAATTATAATTCAATCTTAAAAATAATTCATGCTCATTTTGTGTTGGCAAGTAAATACCTTTTCTGTTTTCTGAAATAATCAGACATGGTAGTAGCCTTTTCAATTTGGCTCATTAAACTGCACAAAGTAAACTGCTGAAAGAGTAAAAACTAAGCATGAGACATTCAGTCAATATTTTAAATGAATAGCCGAGCATTACATAGACATTACATAACCACAGACATAATGAACATCCGAATCGTAATTGCTTAATGTGTTGGTCAAGTTAATTTACTAATGCACGTGTTTGCTCTATTTTTACAGGAGTACAAACGCAAGCTGGCAAGGGTGACCCAAGTTCGGAAGGAGCTGCGTTCCCGTCTGAACAATCTTCCAGATCTGTCTATGCTCCCCAGTGTGACAGGAAGACATTTGCACTTACCCTCATCTGGGGACCTTTACAACCCTGCTAACTGATGGCTCATCTTTGTGCATCTCTCCATAATCTGCTGATCATCTGCATTCGCCTTCTGCTGAATGAGACATGACTGGCCCTAATCACTATCACCTGCATTGGCATATGTTTTAGCCTCTCACAGTCTTCATGGTAATTTGTGGTCAGTCATGGTTAGCTAGCTCTCTGTCAGTATAGGCCTTTACCATTATATTTTTTATTAACACTTTGAAAATCTGCATCCTAAACAAGCAAATTGTTGAGCAATACTGCTCTAACAAATCTTTGTGCTTGAGCATTTTCACTGGAGAGCAGTCATTCTTTGATCACCATAGCTGAATTGAATTGCCACACTCTTTGCTTTATTTTGTCCGCCTGTAAATACATGGCGGATTTCAGTCATTTCATACCCTAGCTTGTTCTGTCCAGAGGATAGAGTTATATTATTTTTGTATTTATAATTGGTTTAGATTGAACCCACACAAAGGTTGTATATAGTATTGGTTCCCTTCAGTTGTCCCCTTGTATGGTGTCATCATAATCTGTCACAGTATTTCCTGTAGTCATCTTCACCCCTTGTCTTTTATTGCTGCTTTAAACTTGCCATATGGCTCGGCTAGCTGTTATTCAGATTATGTGCCATGCTCCAAGGCTTTATGGTTTGTTCCTTATGTTAGTTGCCTTTTCTGAATCTGTCCTATGTCTGTCTTACCTAATTGAATTATGTTGAATTAAAATAAAAAAAAATGTCAATGATAATTAACAAGCTGGTTACAAAACACAAGGGAATTTCTACACTATTTCCCTGTGTACATACTCAACATTGCATGTAAATGGGCTGTTTTCCCTGATATTGTTTATGGTTTGTCAGTCATCATGGAGTTGTTTTTGGATTGCTCATCCTTAAAATGCTATGGAATTTCTGCATAATCATCTTCACTATAGTAGCTTTGTGGCTTCACTCATATTGAAAAACTGAAATAACGTGCAGTGTTTGTTTACTGTATTATCACTCATTGTTTTGTCCTTGTTAAGCCACCATGTTAGTTTTTAACAAACAAAAACGTAACCTGCATTTATATTGTGTAAATAAAACCAGCTGTTCTCATATCCAAGTAAATGGCAAATTATTATAATGTAATAACTTCTCATTGCATCAAAGGTTTTTGTAAATTTATTTTACTTTAGTTTGTGTGATAGCAACCATCTTTATTTTCTTTAATTTATTTTAGTATCTTTGACTTTAGCAAAAAAGGTGAAACTATTCTGCTAGCCATGCTTAAGAAATGTTTTAAGGATGGTATGGTATTATTAATGCAATATAAAGTTAAAATAAATAAACCATGTAGTGTTTGGAAATGTCAACCAATAATACGTATTGGTGTTCAAACTTGATTTTCTTTCCTGTTTGACTGTGCCCCAATAGACATTGTTTGAAATGAGTGAATTTAAATTCTCACATTATTTTCAGTAGAGTGGACTATGTATGACTAGCTTTTGGAAAAATTGGCAGATCGCCACTGCGAACAGTGGCTGTCTTTTGTTTTCAATTGTCTATGTTTTTTCGGCTTTGAAACACCACAACGGGGATTAATTATGTCCCCCAGTATACGTCTCTTGTACTGCTACTTGGCACTGGGCCACGGGGCTACCACAGCCCCCGGAGATTGGTTAATTCTCCAGCTACACTTCGCTAAGCCTCTACCTAACAAATGTTTGTGGCTACCCACCACAACGGACTACTATGGCCCCCAGAGATAATTTACTTCTCCGGACTCTGGCTACTTCTAGGCTTTGGTGTGGGGTGAAGTGTTCCCACTTATTACCTTTTCAATATACATAGAATAGGATGTTATAATACCCATTATGCCATACTCCAAGAAGAGCACTTCAAAAGCCAATATTTTAGAATGGACTTGGGTTGAAAGCAGATATGTCATTGGGCTTTTCAAGTGGACACCCTCTATCCCGGATGTTTCGTTAATTTGAGCCCACGACACCTCCAGAAGGCGTAACAGTTAGAAATGACGTTTCAGAGCCACCCCACACTATGTTCGCTCTTGGCACGGCCAGATATAAAAAAAAAACTTGCTGTTCTGCCTCAGCTGCTAATTGGCTATAGCGGAGTTTCTTTCGTTGGTATGCCTCGTCTATTGTTTTTCCCCATGGGACCGTTAGCTCAATTAAATGAACAATTTGCTGTGTTGGACCAGAGTAATACGTCTGGTCTTAATTTGGATGTTGCAATTTCTGATGGGACTCAGTTGTTGGCCGACATCAGCAAGAATTTTCCAATCACATGCTCTCCTCAGCTGCCCTGAGCTTTGTTTTGACCTATAACTCTTCCTTCCCGGAACTCCCTCCCTGACAAAGCGAATGTGGTGCATGTCGCCCTCTGCTCCAATGGGCAGGGCATTGACTGTTGAGCACCTATGCTCTATTGCTTCCGCCAAGCATTTAAGTACTTGATTGTGGCGCCAGGTATCAGCCGTGCCCCCACAGAGGGGGCATGTTGGATCCTCACCTACCCATTGGCTAAGATTTGTAGGTGTTGGCAGTACGTCGTAGGTTGCCCTAACAATGAAGCAAATTCTTGTGGATTCCATTCCCCACAAGTCCTTCCAGGTAATTTTCCTCGGCTCTATACTTTTCCAGTTCATCCATCGCCCTTGTTTAGCTTGTGAGACAGTTTCAGCGTTCCTTAGTGCTTCCTCTTGCTTACGTATCTGTTCTATCTCTAATTTGCGTTATTCCATAGGCGCTGATTTTGACCATCTCTGTTTACTTGTGCCAAATCCAAATCCTCGTCCTTGTTGTACTTGCCCTACTATTTCCGTATGTTTAAGGGCTGCTTTTGCCTGCATCACTGCTTCTTTTGGATTCAATTTCAGTCTTGTTGCTAATGTGGGTGCCGCTTTTCTTACTATACTATCTCGGGATTCCGTAAGTGTAATTTCAAATCTAGCTTTGGTGCACTTAAATTCCTCTGTAAACCTGGCAAGCGGCAGCTCCAGAGCACCTTTCCCATAGAGAGCCAGGCTACCAAGACACCTTGGTACCCCTAACCATTTCCTAGCATAAAAGCTGACTTCTCTTTCTAGCTTTTCAACTTTAGTGATGGGTATTCCTACACTGTCAATGGCCACATGAGCCGGGGTAGAAGTCCAAACTGTAGGCACCATAATTTTGGCTTTCCTGGCAACCCTGACTTCTCAATGCTCTTTAGTCCTCTGTTCAATTCTATCCTTAATTCCTCCACCTCCTCCGAGTCTTTAAGGGTAGCATTGTACCATTTTCCGAGACTTTTGACAGGCTTTTCGATCACGGATAGAATTGGATCGTCATCTATGAAGAAAATTTTGTTGCACAATTTTCCCTTAACAACTGATATGCTTCTGGATTTGCTTGGTTTTATTTTCATTCTAGCCCATTTAAGGTTATCATTAAGTTTGCTT
>JAVQIZ010000772.1:0-14399 GCA_036023535.2 Galaxias brevipinnis
TGTTTTCCTAAATCCTAATGATCAACAATAGCCAGTAACTGAACTAGAATCATTGTTCACAATATGTGTATCAAGTTCATTTAGGCTACACATATAGGTCTAATTGAAAGTAGCCTTGCTTTTTCTTTAAAAAATGTATATAGGCATAGACTGCCTTGCAAGAGCTTCGAGAACCTCACTTTTGATTGGTCACGTTACCCAACAAATAAACCGTAAACTCCGCAGGCGTCTTAACAGTTTATTCAACTATCCAAACAAAAACATTATAAATGGTTCCTTCTTGTCTCCGGCCATCTAGTCGAGATTCATTTCAGACTAGCGTAGTAGGAGGCTACCCCATATTTGCTGGCTTGGAATTTAGGCGATAAGTTAAAACTAATATGTTCATAATAATTAACAAAGTGTGGCTACAAATTCGTATTATCAAGTTAAAATAATTCGTGTTACTGTCACGTTAAATTGCTTCATAAAAAATAATGCCGTATTCACACGTAAGTTATTCGTGTTACTGTCACGTAAAATTTCTCCATAGACAAATATCGTGTTATTGTCACGTAATATTGGCTTTTTACGTGATAGTACCACGAAATGAGACAATCTAAGACGTGACTATATCACGAATCGGAGTGTGACTGGGTTGTCTCGGAATGTGAACAGCCACACCTATTGCATTACACTGTCATCAAAAACTGTGTCACACAACCTAATTAAATACAGTACAATGTCTGGATTAAAAAAAAAGAAAAAATGAATGCATGCATGATTGAAAGATTGTAGTTGGAGGAGCTGGGTGGACATATCAGTGTCACTAGAATAACATGCACCCTTAGAAAGGAATTTACATATTGTGGGCCCTTTATTACAAGAGTGAACAGGGTAATGATCCTTTATAAAAGTAGTCTAGTAATTGTAGTCACCTCTCTCTGTACAGCCAAAATATCAACAACACATCGCTTAATGTTTCATACTTTTTAAGAAACAGAAAGTTCACAAGAGTCCATGAGTTCAACCAGTCATTATGATGAAACGCTTTATCAACATTTAGATTATCAAGAAGTAGTAAGCCAGGCTACAAAACAGGACCATCGGAAACCTAATTCAAACTATTTCTTAGCACAATTACTTAGTATATCAAATAGAAGTGCAAGGCAGATGTGACATGTTACATTTAAGAACCGAAATGGAGTCGAAACAAGTGTCTTAAGTTTCGACGGAAAGCGTACAAGGAATCATTACAGTCAGAATGTTCGTGGGGAGGTCATTCCACCACTGAGGGACAAAGACAGAGAAAAGTCGTGACCGGGGTGTCAGGCTGCCCTTTCCACCGAGTGATGGGCGACATGGCGACATCCGTCGCCAGAGCGCAGTGGCCGGGACGGGGTGTAGGGTCAGAGCACCGACTGTAGGTAGGAGGGTGCCGTTCCGGTCATCCCATGATAGGTTAGGACAAGTGACATGAATTTGATGCATGCCACTACCGGCAGCCTGTGCTGTGTGTGGAGCGAAGGAGTGCGTTAGAGTTAGGGTTAACCAGTTCAGTGTGTGGAGTAGTGGAGCGCTGTGAGTGTACTTGCAGACGTTGAAGACCAGACAAGTGGCCGCGTTCTGGATGAGCAAAAGGGGTTTGATGGTGCTCGCAGTCAACCCAGCCAAGAGGGAGTTGCAGTTGTCCAGGCGCGAGATGACAAGGGCCTGGACTATGACCTGCGCAGCCTCTCTTGTAAGGAAGGGCCTTATCCTCCTGATGTTGTAGAGTAGGAAGAGACCACAGTGTTATCAATGGTGATGGTTAGGTCTTTGAACTGGCTGGTCTTCCCAGGGATGAAGAGGAGTTCTGTTTTGTCAGTGTTGAGCTTCAGGTGGTGGGCTGCCATCCACTCTGAGATGTCAGCCAGGCATGCTGAGATGCGTTGCACCACCTGGTTGGCAGTGGTAGGGAAAGAGAACATTAGTTGAGCGTCGCCACCACCAACATAACAAATAATTTACGTATAAATTCCATCTATAATGGTGAGAGAGAAATAAAAATATCAGTCAAGCTGAATGCACAGGCAATATTTAGTTTTTTTCCTCCCTCAAAGGTTTTATCAAGCATGCAAACTCCAATCTACACCTCCTGGCCCAAAAGGATATAGAAGAAAAAGAGAATGGGGATCATTTCAGGTCAGCCAAGAGGAAGAAAGGAAACCTGGCATGTTTGAAAAGATCTGGCCGTTTGATATGGATGCCGAAGAATGCAGAGGAACCTGTTCTCAAACCAACAACAATCCTTTACCCTCACCTTAAAATTTACATATTAACCTATGCACACACCCATGCAAAAATAAGCATAACAAAAAAGCTTTGAAAAATCATTGCTCAACACTTAGACCACATTTAATTTTTTATTGGTCGTGTAAAAATTTTGAATTTATGATATTTAGAAAACTGTATCTTTATTCAATTACATGGTAAAGCAGACAAGCATGCCGTCTGACATTGACAACGATGATGGTGGGCATTTCATCTTCATGCGTCAGTTTTGTTCCAAGCAAATATTGCCAAATGCAGTCACAATGATGTCTATCATTTAACGCCGAATTAATGAGATTCGGAATTATGTATGAAGGAAACACAGAACTCCACACTCTAAAGGCCTTTACACACCGGGGGCGTTTTTTTCGTGCGATTGATTTGCACGTCAATAAAATTTTTCTAACTTTTGTATTTGTTATGGGTTCTTTCACACTGGACGCAAAGTTTCGTCCACACTGGACGCAAAGTTTCGTCCGCGAAAAAGCGGAATAGTTTTTTTCGGATCAAGGTCGATTTTTGCGAGGCGAATAAAAAGTTACCAATCACGATCATGTTTGGGTGAAGTATGCCACAATCTCATATTCAAAATGGCTGATCAGCTGATCATCTTTGTGTCTCAGCAGTCTGTACTGTTCGATAAAGGCCACAAATATTATATAGACAATGATTTGAAAGATAATGTGTGGAAAGGCGTCGTCGAAGAGCTTGGCTATGAAGATAGTGAGTATAGTATAGTCTATAGTTAGTTGTTCAAGACAACGGCGTTGGCAAAAAGGCAGTGAATTAGCAGTTTTTTGAGCTGGCTTCTCTGTTCCGTTCATCACGTCAGAATCCAATCAGGATTCATGTACATTGTGCATACCCGGTCGTCAGTAAATTTTTCTTGACTACAAATTAGTATTTGACTTGCTGGAAATACAACTCACTGATGAGTGTAACTTATTGATCCAGATAGTAGAGCGAGCGTCTGTAGGAGACATTCGTATCGTACCCCTTTGTAGCAGATTATCTCGGCAAAGCGAAGGATAGGCTATGTAACCGTATGATGTTAGGATGGCGTGAAGTGTTCTAATGTTGTATACCCGAAATGTTTTAGTTGAAGAGGTGAAGAGATTGTGGAAAAACCTTTGTGACACTTACGTCTGGGAAAAGAGAGAAGATAAGGAGAGCAGGAGTGGTCAGGCCAGTAAGCAGAAGACGCAGTGGAAGTACATGGAGACAATGTCTTTCATTGACGCTTCAACTGCTTACAGGAGGTAACATTATAGTTTGGTCTGTGTCACCTGAACGGACTAGATAATCTTGTACCTCTAGATAACAGTACTACCAAATTAAGAACATCTATGTATAAAATAACTGTGAGATTGGTGCAGTGGGGGCCGTTCATTTGACATGAAATTATTATTTCACAATGCTGTCAGCTGTATCGGGACAGACCTGAATTTGTCGGTGGAACACCCTCCAGCATTGGCTCAGGATGCCAAAGGCATTCTCCACGATGGGGCGGGCTCTGGAGAGGCTGTAATTAAAAATTCTATCCTTGTCTGGCAGGCGTTGTCCTGGATAGGGGCAGAGAAGATAGTGCTTTATGGGGAAAGCCTCATCACTACCACAAATGGCACTGGTCCCAACTCGGGTGCAGAGGGAAGTGGAGCTGGTGGTGGCACATTTAGGGTACCTGAATGTAAGCCCTGTCCCAGGGAGGAGTTGGCAAAGATGCCTCCATCGCTGTTGCTGCCGAAACTTCCCACATCAATTGCGAGAAATCGATAGTCAGCATCAATTAAGAAAAAAATAAATAGTTTAGTGAACATTAAAATGCGTAAACCTATTCTAGTAGGTCTCCGAAATAAAGGTATGAACCTGAAAATTAAATATTCATAACATGGCCCCTTTAAGAACAATGTGATTACGTTCTGTTGCTGACTTGTAGTTTTTCATTAAATTTTTTTGTAGGCACAATTTTTTGTAAGTCACTTTGTATAAACGCGTCTGCTAAATGAAAGTAATGTAATGTAATGTAATGTAATGTATAGTGGGGAAAATCAAAACAGTCCGTGGTTTGACAGGGCACTGCAGTACAGCCATGAAAGGGACACTAATGTAAGATTTGTAAGATTTCTTTGTCACTCAGAGGGATTGTACCAACAACATGGAAAAAGTAAAATATCTGGCTTTTGTATTTTCTCTAGTTCACCACTGACAACACATCTACCCTGTTTTACAAGCTGTTCTGAATTTGCCACGGTTTGTGACGTAGAAAATCCAAGTCAATCTAGTTGACCGATCACGGACTCAGGCTAGTATAAGTAAGGTTGAGCTACTGTGGCCGCAGCCATGACAACAGCGGACTGTTACTCTCCCTTGACAATAACATAAGAAGCACACAACAATTTATGATTGTATACATTATGGGCCCATTAAGAAATATAATTTGAATAGGCCTACTAGACCTACTTTTTCTGATAGGACAACTTTATTTACTACGAAGATAATATGTTATTATATGTATAGACTAATCCCTTGATTTGACCAATGTATACTATATTTAGCTATTTTATTATATGTTTTTTTTATGTTCACAGCCACAGTTGTGGCACAAATGCCTGCCACCTGAGAACTTCAGTTCTTTAAAAAGAAGAAAGGTTTGAAGAAGCAATAGGTTTAACCTTTTATAGGATTTTTAAAAAAATATTCAAACACATTGATAATCCAAATGAGTTGCATTATTACAATATTGACTTGCAGTACAATTATGTAATCTTCATTTACTTTTTAAATTTTTTAGTATTATATATAAAAACACAAATTTGCATGTAATATATCTAACCTACACAAATCTTAATAAATGAATGAAAGGAAAAATAAATATAAAATATAGAACAATGTACATCATTTTCATTAAAGTTAATGATTCCTAGTTTACAAAAGGAGCGAGGAAATCAAAATGTTTACATCAATAAACTGTCAGATCATCAAAAAAAAAAAAAAGTTAAAAAAAATCAACACCCATTCAATGGAATTCCCTTTACCGGGTCACAGCACACATGACAAGCTGAAATCCGTTGTGAGAGGCTAACAAACATTTATATACAAAGCGTCAATATTCTTTCCACACACTATAATACAATTACAATACAAACAATACAATTACAAGTCTTCCGTTATTCCTGTTCGTTCACATTATTCGTATTTTTCACATTTATTGTTGGTATTTTTTTTCCCCGCTAGTGTCAGGGTTTGTTGTTCTCCTGTCTCTGGTAAAGCTGGATGATTTTGGATTGATGTAGTTTCTTCCACGTCGCCATCTCCAGTTCAAAGTCGTGGTTTTGAAAGAAAATCACTTTAGTTCGTTTTTTACTGTTGTTCTCAAAATAATAGTTGTTGTATTTTCCATGTTCTTCTGTGAGGTATCCATATGCGTTCACCTTGGGAGAAGAGAGACACTGAAATCAGATCGCTGTGTTGTTCTAGCCTTATTGGCCTAAGGACAGTTCTTTTTAAGAGTATGGCAAATATGTAAATGGAATTATGTGTAAATACAACAATATAAATACTTATTGGTTATTATTGCTATCATTTTTGTATTCCCCATTTTATTGTTCACCATGCACACAAACTTTGATAGAATGTATGTCATTTTCAGTTAGTTTGGAGCTTTAAACAAACTAAATATTATGCTAAGCATGAAGTGTTGTTTGTCCAATGCTGACTTACCTCATCACAGGTATGCAAGGCCAAAAATAAAGTAAATGCTCCATTACTGGGTCTGACTATGTTCCAGCTGTTGTGGCCTAGTCGCCAAGACTTTAGGAACCTGAATAGGAATTAGAAAAACATTTACAGATCAGATATATTTCCTTCTGGGAATTTAGTTGGATCACAGTTGTGTGTGAACAAAGTGTAACTAGTTCAATCATCAACATAATCAAATGTCCAGGGGGAAAAATACAAGACACACAAGCATGTCTTTGCAAATGAAAAAAACATATATTTACAGTTTATTTATATGGCTAGGGTAGATCCTGCGCTAAGGAAAGAGGTTAGTTTACCTGTTTCGTATATATCTGAGGAAGTCAGGGGTCAGAACATAAAATCGTGTTTCATTGAACTGTCCACCGTAGAACTTCCATGCCCTGACAGGAAAAGCAGACGGTCAACCATCACGACAAAGTAAGGAACTGCAGCACTGTGTAAAAACTGGGAAACTGAATCAATTCTACCTACAGGTACAAATAAAGTGAACCTGAACTTGATTCAAGGGAGTGAGATTGATTTTTTTTTACGGTTTAATCCGGACAGAGAATATACTTACTCATAACCCTTGTAAGGTCCAACAGGAACTTTTCCGCTTTTAAGAAGACCTTGTAGCCACTCATAATCCCTTTTGCCCTCAGGAATCATCACATATTTTATACCCTTTACGTAATGAAAAGGAAAGAAAAATGTAGTGTATGGTCCTGTATTAACGAGTACAGTAAGTGTGTGTTTTGTGAACACGCAACGCAAGAAGGGGGAAACTCTCGAAACGGTTGCTATAATTACCTCGTCGTTGGGAACCTGTTTGAAGCCGTACTTGTGGAATATAATGAGAGACGTGGTGAGGGAGTGAGCTGAGTGAACGTACACTGACGTCCTGTTGCCCACATCTTCCTCGTGGCCCTTGACGATGGCTCCGTTCATTCTTTGAACGATACACAAAAAAAGGTGGTTTTTTTTAGATAAATGCATTTATAAAATAAAAACGAGGCACGGACTCTCATGCACAAAAGAAAGCTTATTGCATATTTAATTGCAGCACTGAATTTTGCAATAATTTATTAAATTGCAATCAATGTATGCAAGGAGCAAACTTGGACCATAGACAACTCATAATGGATCAAAGATAGGGGTCAATGAATGGTGTCTATTATTGAGTCACAAAGCATTTTGGCAAATCTATTTCTCAAAGTTTCAAAAACATAGACAAAGTATTGTTTTGCACGTCTTACCGAAACACATAATCATGTTTGTCTATTTCCTCCCCCATTCTGGAGCCATTTAGAATTCCCCCGGTGGCAACCACAGCACAACGAATACATCCATTGGACCCTGGTCTAGGGGCAAGCAGTGGTGCAGGAGGCTTAGAGATTAAGCCCAGTATTTCTTTCATCTCTGCAAAAAGAAACAAAGCCTTTTTATACACATACACTACATTATGTAGATCACTAAACACAATGATGTACAGTACACAGTACCTTAAGTATCCACACAAAGGCAGGTGTAGGCTGTTTCTATTCTGTTTGTGGATAGATCTGTTACCATAAGTCCATGCGCTTTGAATGGTGTTTTATACTGAATTCAAACAGGCACGTAAACATGCACACACAAGTAATTGCAAACCACACCTGTATAGTTGTATTCCATGAACCCAAAAGGGTTATTAAAATGTGATAGTCTGTTCCATTCTTTGACATTCATATCTTCTCCGTTCATATATAGCTTTATGTCGGGAATAAAAGATTTCTTAAAGTCACGATCCTCTGTGTGCCGAAGAGACTGTGGACAGGACTGAGAGAGCAAGGGAGAGAGAGCGAGAGAGAGGAGAGGGGGGTTAATTAAACTTTTAATTTTGAATAGAGTACAACGAATAGGTTCTACAGTATTTGCTGAGTAACATTTTTATTTTGTGTACATTATCTGTTTATAATTAACTTCTTCAAGTCTGAAAGTTTGGTTGTTTTTATGAGTAGTCACAAGGTTGCCACAATAAAGATGGAACACAATTCTGTTCTATCTCCATGGTTGCGAATAAAAAGCAAAATAACAATAGAAGGTTTGAGGTGACGCCTCTCTGAGATTGTATCTCAAGAGCAATTTATTTCGTCTCTGGGAGGTCACCCATGCTGGAAAAACGAAAAGCTATTGATAACGGACCTCTGGTATGCCAGTGTGTCACTTTAAACATCTCTAAATCAGATTTTAAAGGTTAAGATGGCCAACCACTAACAGATTAGTAATACTGACCCTAACATTTAAGAATGATAGATATATTATCTACAACATATCAAAACTATTTAAAACATTGTATAATAGTAAACACATGTACATGAACAATAATTAGCTAGTTAATACATATTTTAAGCTTACTGTTTGTCTTAATTCGGGATCCTTGCTATATTTATCTTCAAAATCCCATTGAGGTTGCATCTGAAAGTCCTTTTTGAATAAAATTGGCATTGGTGTTTCAGGCTCTCTGTAAAATGACGTGAACCTGTGATGGAGTCGTAAACTGTGAAGACAGATGGAAAAGTGTAGAACAGTTATATTAACATGTATATGATGAATATATATAAGTATATAATGATCAGTGATTTGACTCTACCAGTCCTTATATCCTAAAGCACAAAGGTACCACCTGAGCATACATTGTTTTGTAAGTTGATCAAGCATAAGTTTTATTTCAAAACCGACATTCCTTTTAACAAAATGTTACATTGCTGTTATTGGTGTTTGGTTTAGATAGCGTACACATATCTGCATCACCAACAAATCGTGTCCTTAAACCATTTGCCTCAGTTTAGTCATT
Source organism: Galaxias brevipinnis (assembly GCA_036023535.2). Taxonomy (NCBI): domain Eukaryota; kingdom Metazoa; phylum Chordata; class Actinopteri; order Galaxiiformes; family Galaxiidae; genus Galaxias; species Galaxias brevipinnis. Next base: position 8,864 of record JAVQIZ010000772.1, read on the forward strand.
GCATGTTTTATCACCAACTGTCGTTTGAGCTTTCCAGTCACACCTACCTCATTATTTCAAATGATATATCACTTGTAAACAACAGCAGGATTGGAATAATTGTCAAAACAGTTCCCAACATAATAACAAATAATATCCTGAAAATCCTCATGGTTTATTCCTATGAGCGAGAGAGAGAGAGAGTATAAAAATATCAGCCAAGCTGATATCTGCTGGATGCAGAGGTGGATTGTGTTCTGATAACCTGATGTGACGATTCACCTCAGAGTACGCAGGTTATAGTCCACACCTCTTTCCAGGAAATAGCAAAGAAAAGAGAATCAGGAATGCTGATGATCCAGAGAAACACAATGAGATCTTGTCTTACTGCGAGAATGTCCACAAACAGGTGTACAGTGATATATTTTTTGAGATTGTCTGATGGAAAATTTAAACGTCACTATGTGCTGTCACTTTAAGCATCTATCTGTGCCGTTAAGCACAAATTTGAGTCAGGAATGGAACCGCATAACCAGTTTATTTATTATTATTATTATTATTATTATTATTATTATTACTATTATCATTGAAAAATAAAAAGAGACTAGATTTGCCAACACGGTTAGAAGCTGTTTTTTTAAGATTGCTTGTATGTTTTCTATACGTTTCTTTTTAGTTTAGATCCGTTTAAGGTTAGTAGCACACTTGGAAATATTTTTGAAGAGAGCATGAGAACACACATACTGACAAATCTGAAAATAGCACTTATTCAAGCCTAAGGCAGAAATATCTGTGGCTGCTTATGCAATGTTTTTACAAATCCAAACAGTATTTAAAATCCCCAAAAAGGGTACTACAGGAACATGGAAAACTAATTGTGTAAAATCCGTATTTGAGTTTACCATGAAAGATTAAAGGTACAGATATTGGCAACATATACTCTTACTATACTTTTACTCTTAAACCTATACTTAGGCTCTTTTAACTGTAATTCCGAGTGATAAAAGGACAGTCTTTTTCAAATTGTGATCAAATCGTTTCAAAAGCATCAACTGGTGGTCCTATGCGTTCATAATCAAAGTATACATTTCAGGACTCAATGGCTAATCATAGTCACAAAGAAAGACACACAGAACCTTTTATCAAATAATTTTCTGCCATTCGGAACAATTCCTATACAACTATCGTCTGTTTATTAAGGTATATCATCAAGCAATTAATTATAAATATGCATTTGAATGTAGTCGATGGGTGAAAAAAGATGAGCCATTGTTGATATAGAATTTTTTTTATTATTATCTACAATCACTAAGCCAATCAGGGTCGATTAGCACAGGTACATTCTGTTCAAAACAGAAACAACACGCCCTCCTCATACACTCAGTTTACATGTCAGATTAAAGAAAAAGCCAAGGACTATACCTTTCCTCGCCAGTCCTGGCTCAATTGATGTTTAAAATAATTACAAATGCCCACCTGGGATACTAACAAACTAATTAAAGTGTATGTGGTTTACGCTTACAAACAGATTAGACAAAAATGAAACGTCACATGGGACCAAGTCATAGTTTTAGACTCGGCGTGAAGACGTAGGATCATCAGGAAATGCACAAACACAAAGGGATTCAAATGTTTTCAACAGAGCCGTCCAAACCATTTTTTACAATACAATACATGACCCTCTTCACAAGGCATAAGGCATCAAAATGTGTTTGTACAAGTGCTTCGACAGAGAGTAGGTTTTGAAAGATTTCTCTTTATCCTTCCTCGTAGATCACACAAAAAATAACGCCTTCTTAAAAAAAAAAAAAAAAAGCACAAAGAAGCCCTTTGTTCCCAGATAATGTCTATCTCCCTTCATACTCATAGGATAACATATTTACGGATTAAACTGAACTAAACAATAATGAAATAATGTTAGATTTAGAGTCAGGTATGTAGCCAGGCTAATAGTTCGTCTGTTATGCATTCTGTTAATCCGGCTAACAAGTAAGGATTGCTAGCCCAAAACCTTTTTTAAACCCAAGACTAATTAAGTGATCACTGTGTTTTGTGTTTCTTTTAATACAGTGCTCTTAGACCTTCTTGAAAGAGAAATATGATTTCAATACATATTGATTTAACTGAAGGCATGGCCATTGTCAATGAGACAAGGCAGGTTATTACAATATAAAACATCACAGTTTGCAGAACAAGTTTTACTGGTGTATAAAAACCAAAATGCATAGGGCCAGATTTAACTTTAATATCTATTGTGGTTTCCAACTGATTTTTACATTGTGTTCATAGTATTGGATGCTAAAACAGACTAGCATGCTGGCTTGTAGGACATCATATGAAGGGCTTTTTGGTGATGTGGATGGTGTGTGTGTGTGTGTGGATGGTGTGTGTGTGGGGGGGGGGATCGATCGTTCTGAAAAAAAAGACTCCTCCTTTTTTCCTCCTGCTAAAGGGTACGATGAAGGTGACGACGACGATGATGGCCCTCTCGTCTTCGGTTAGACGATAGGGGCCGACCTGTCGTTGGTGAATGTAGGCCTCAGTTTCACCGTGGCGAAGGGGTTGCCACCTCTGCCAGAAAGACACAGACAAAGACAGAGGTAAGCCTATCTTGGAAAGTAACATTATCAAAGTCAAAAGCAATACTCTGAACAAACCCGTGACTCACTTGATCACTGGGAGGATTTAAAGGTGAATCAAGTTGCGAATCAATTTGTCAAGATTCTGCCTTGACAGCACAATTGTTCACTAATGTAGACTCACCCTAGAAATGGAGCTTTTCCAATACCATTGGGGAGAGACACCTGTCAAAACAACATCAAAACATGAACGTTAACACAACATCCCTCGGTTACCACAGTCTTCATTTACCATAACACAAACTTCATCGATGTTTATACAGCTATCAACGTTTACACAAACCCCATTAACGTTAACACAAACCATTCATGTTAACACAAACTTTATTAATGTTCACACAAACTCTGTTAATGTTAACACAGGCATTAGTTAACACAATCTCCGCTGATGTTAAAACAACCTTTAACGTTAACACAACATACCATAGTTACCACAATGTTAAAACAACCTTTAACGTTAACACAACATCCCATAGTTACCACAATCTCCATTTATGTTAAGACAAACTCCGTTAATGTTAACACAGCCATTAACGTTAACACAAACTTCATTAGGCCACAGTTACTGGAGGTGATGGTTGACAGGTAGGAATTTATTACCCAATAGCCATGTAGAAATAGGTAACTGAATACTTTGTCTTTAATTTAATTAGTAACGAAATGTACAGATATGTACTAGAAAAACTCTGATTGTGAACAGGCGTGTCAAGTGATTTGTGTGTGTTGCACACGCCATATAATGGCTTACGCCAGCAGCGCAAATACTTTGAGTTACCTGCCTGAACTTTAGCTGAGAACTTAATTTATGTACTAGAAAAAGATTCCCTTAAATTGTTAGTATACTCAACTGGAATATGTGACCAAAACCCTGATTGTGGCGAGAAGCATGGTCTAGCTACATCTCCTAGGTGTTTACTAGAATACTAAGTGCACATTTTAAGTCATATTTAGTATGTTAAGGATACGTAGTAGGCGATTCCAAACAATGCCTGCGTGTTGCAATACAGATCTGTGGTTGAGTCTAAACAAAAACAAAAAACAGTGACTCCTCAGGGAGGAACGTCTTTTGACGTCATAGCTGTGAAAAAATGTACCAAAACCAGCTTGTGATGATGCCACAGTCATAGGGTACAAATAAGGACGTCTCGTATTGATGGGAGGAGTTGCTACACACTAATGTGCCTGTCAAATAGGGCTTACCCTGGGTGTGGTCCTTACACACACACACTCTGGGTTCCCAGGGTGTCTTTTGGGTCGGTTTGTGTGAAGCCCAAATTTGTCCTCTTATTGTTTTCAATTGTTGATTGTTCCACCTTTGTCTCTTCATGGGTTTCATGGCGAAGTTAACATTCCCAAGCAACCTTTGTATCTGCTATGTTTCTCTCTTCGATGCTCCCTTGCCCTGAATGCCCGGGCCGTGGCAGAATGGACCTCACCAATCCATGAACCCACCAAGAGAGGTGGAGGGCTTCTAGAGAGTTCTGGCAGATATTTAAAAATTAATAATAAAAAGAGATGGAAACAAGATTCCATAAGAAATGGAGGCTTTTAACGATTCGTCTCATGCCAGACTTTTATGCCGCTCGGAGCTAGGGTTAAGCCTCTCCTGGGTGTCTAGTTCCCGTGTCGCGGTTTATTACTGCGGGCCTTGTCTCACTCGTACGGTCGTAGTGTAGGGCAAATTAACTTTTCGTCATCGCTGGCATCATGTCAATATCAACAGTCGGAAAGGATCAATAATCAGAAATAGCCTTTGTTCGGTCTTGTGTTTGTCTCAAGTTAATAAAATTTTTTCAAGAAACGTATGTTATATCGGCTGCTGTCTTACTCTTTAATGGCTGCGTGTGGTAAGGCTAGAAACTAAATCTATAGGTCTTAAACATGTTTTGTAATAGAAATGAGTGTCAACTCAACTCTTTCTGATTATTGACCCATTCATACATTTATAAGCAACAATGTTGCCATGCTAACCACATTATATTAGGAGTTAGACTTATGTTAGCTAGCAAGCTAATGCTAGTTGGAATGCATTTTAGCATCTTCTTTGCCTCAGAATTGGACTGTATGCTGAGAGTAGTGGTAGTAACTCAGAATATTGATGGTAAGGGAATGTAATATGGTATGGACACAATGCTGTAGTGTGATAGTTTGAATTTGGGAAGTCAATGATGCCTCCTACTGGCCAAAATTATGTAATGTCACCTCTAAGACTTAATATTTTACTTCAGACTACGGTTTGTACTGTGTGGGCATACCTTCTATAATAAACACTACCCAAAACAGTCCCGATGAGAGGTCAGTTTTAGACTGTTCCTATCCGGAACTAAACATTTACAGCCAGCCAGTATGGATTAATTAAACCAGGTCGTCTGAATTCAGTTCAGTTCAAATGTATCTGCTTGACCGTGGCTATATTGATAACTGCCTAGCCTTGCCATCTGGACACTTTATCGTTGCCTTGTGCCACTAACATAGTGACCAGAAAGCCTCAACCAAACATATGTTCAGTTGGGACAACAATTTATAAGGAGGGTGCTTATTGTTTTGTAGGCTATTGTTTCAACAAATCATAATCAGCTGGGTGCTGTTGCTAGGCAGAGGTTGTAACGTAAAGGTTGTGTCTTAAAAATTGGCAAAACGAATAGGAGGAATACTGCCAGATTTGTGCGGAAAGAAAGCAGTCTTCCTATCCCCGTTTTGGTTCAGAGAGAAGGTACCAGGTCCACCAGTACTGAGAGAGTCAGAGAGAAGGTACCAGGTCCATCAGTACTGAGAGAGTCAGAGAGAAGGTACCAGGTGCACCAGTACTGAGAGAGTCAGAGAGAAGGTACCAGGTCCACCAGTACTGAGAGAGTCAGAGAGAAGGTACCAGGTCCACCAGTACTGAGAGGTTTAGAGAGAAGGTACCAGGTCCACCA
>JAVQIZ010000800.1:0-10079 GCA_036023535.2 Galaxias brevipinnis
GTGTCAGAGTCGGGCACTGACACGGCCAGATCTCTGTACGAGATTTCTGTCTACACTTCTGACCGTCCAGTGATTTGGTCAAATAGTCCCTGGTGGTGACTGCATTCCCCTACCTGGTCCATAGATGGCGATGTTCCCCTCAGCAGTGAGAGCTGCCAGCTCATTGGTCCTCTGCGGCTGGCACAGGAAGCTCACCAGGTTGACAAAAACAGGAAGTTGCAGCTCAAAGGCACACATGGGCGGGGGTACCACACACTGGCGGAATGTGGTGACCAGGACCTTGTCTGAAGGACACATCATTGGATTGTCCTTTAGCTTAGCTCAATGTGCTATAAGTACCCTGCTGGATGGCATGGGGTACTGCACCCGCTAGAGTGAAAGGTTTCTATTCACGACATACTATTGAAATTACAAATGAAATAAGGATCTAAACTTTGGAGAATGCCTAGATATTTTGAATAATCAAACCACATAATCAGAGTTTCATTTTAAAATGATCTATAAATAGATTGAGTTAAGAGTTTCATTCATTTCAAGGTTTAGATTGAGTTCAGAATTTCACTTTAAAATGATCTATAAATATATCATCCAATTGGCCCTCACCGCCGTCAATCACAGCCACGCTGGCGTTGTCGGTGGCGTCCAGCCCGGGGCTTCTGTCCGTGCACCATGCCCAGTCGTAGGTGTGGGTAGCCCAGCCTCGAGACACCATATGCAGCCGTAACGCCCGCTCAGGGTCCCAGATCACACAGGCTGGCGCCCTCTGCTGGTCAGTGCCAAAGTGCAGGCTCTGCTTCAGATACCAGTGGTAGTTACCAACAGTCCACAGCTGGACTAGTGGTCAGTGAGGAAGAGGAGAGGAAAAAGGTTCTTCACATTAGAAAAGATACAGCGGAAGGGTTCGAAAATATGTTAAGAAAAATGTCAAATTACTTGTGTCCCTGTTCTCCAGGAGTCAGATCCTCCAGCCACACAGCCAGCACAGTAGAGTCACAGTTCCACAGGAGCTCTTTCACCTGAGATGGTCACATAACAACATGTGATAGCAATACCTATGACCTCTAACCTCTGCCCTTCCAGTCACACAACAACAGGCTAACCTCTAACCTCTGCCCTTCTAGTCAAACTACAGGCTAACCTCTAACCTTCTCCCTTCTAGTCACAGCAACAGGCTAACCTCTAACCTTTGCCCTTCTAGTCAAACAAAAACAGGCTAACCTCTAACCTCTGCCCTTCTAGTCACATAATAACAGGCTAACCTCTAACCTATGCCCATCTACTAACACTATTAAAATAGAACATAAAAGAACATAAATTACATAAAATACACTTTGTTTACAGACACCTGCTTGACCTTTTGGTTCCTGACCATATCCGTGAAGAGAAACGACGAGATTATGGAAAATGTGTTTTCTTTCAAAGCAGTGGTACAACTACAAGTATCCAACCTGTCCATCTACCACGGCCTGGTCCTAATACTACTGTTACAACTACAAGTATTCCAACCTGTCCATCTACCACGGCCTGGTCCTAATAATACAGTTACAGCTACAAGTATCCAACCTGTCCATCTACCACGGCCTGGTCCTAATAATACAGTTACAGCTACAAGTATCCAACCTGTCCATCTACCACGGCCTGGTCCTATTCTGTTACAGCAACAAGTATCCAACCTGTCCACCTACCACGGTCTGGTCCTTGGAGAAGGGCAGGGTGAAGTCTCCATGGAGGAGGCCGTTCTTCTCCATGAAGACCACACTGTGCTTGTTGAGGTGACGTTGGGTGGTGGCTATCAGACTGCCTGAGGGTCTGGGAGGGACGAGAACGCAGAACTCACACATTAACAACTATACCGTTTAGCTAAACGGCTAACTAATGGCAAAAATAAAAATGTCTAAATAAAAACGTGGATTTATCATATTATAATTTTATTTTGTTGTATCGCGTTAATTGTACTGATTCATTTATTTCATTATTTTTAACATTGTTGTGTTAAACAAATTTCAATGAAATGTGTAAACACTGTTACAGCTGAGGGTAATACTAAGGTACAGCTAAGGATAATACTCCTTACTTCCAGCAGAGGGCGTGCTCCAGTCCATTGACGGTCTCGCTGGTGGCCTGCAGGACACACTCTCTGTTCCACACCCTGACCTTCCGCGCTCCGCTCTGTGGACACACAGTGCTGACAGCAAACTGCTGGCCGTCGCCCTGCCACGTCACACGGGGCTTCCTGTCATCCCACGCCACGGCAGGCTGCACTTCCTGTTCAGGGGGAAGGTCATTTAGAATCTAAACGGACAGAGCGACCCTAAACGAACCACAGAGATTAAGCCGAGGTGTCCACAGAGAAGCCTGACTCTGCTGGTGACTGGCAGACTGAACAACATAAACTCATTCAGTCCATGTTTCAGGTGTAAGACAGGCGATAAGTCCTGATCACAACAGCAACGGCAAATCCAAAACCAAAATAAAACCAACGCTTAGTTAATACACACTCTTCAGATCCATTCCCCTACCCAGGAATGTGTTGAAGGTCCTGGGACCAAACGCTTTGGGGTAAACCCCTGAGACGTCCACACACTCTACCCCCGCAGACGTAGGGACGGTGAGGCAGACTTACCATGGTCTTCCTCTGGGCAGCTTCCTTTCCTTCAGTGCCGTGGAACTGAGTCTCCTTCTTCCCCCAACCAACGGTGATAAACCTCCCTACAACACACACACACACATTAACCTCCCTACAACACACACACACACATTAACCTCCCTACAACACACACACACACATTAACCTCCCTACAACACACACACACATTAACCTCCATACAACACACACACACACAATTAACCTCCCTACAACACACACACACATTAACCTCCCTACAACACACACACACATTAACCTCCCTACAACACACACACACACACACACATTAACCTCCCTACAACACAACAACAACATATTATAAACAGAAAGAGTACACAACTCCATAGTTTCCTTGCACTAATGTCCACAAAAAATTGCTTTATTGTTACGAAAGCCATGTGAATGTTACGTCGCCCTGGACAAAAACAAAGCAACATGAACATTGTTGTCCAAAGGTTTAAATCCAGTACTGTTGAGGGCTAGCACAACACCTTAAGGTCTGCAGCATCATCCATACAGACAGACCTACCTGCTCCAAAGTCACCCTGATGCAGGGCCACCTCTGTAATGGGTTCAAAGTCCTTGGTCATCATGATAATGGTGTCCTGGCCTACACATTACAAAAAAAAACAGAGACATAAGATAGATTGTATTCAATACTATGTCTGCAGCCACACTTTTACACACACTATGAAATGTTATAACAAATCCAAATTATTTCTACAGTTTGTGAGCATTTAGCTTTGACATGTCATGAGCGCACAGACATTGCTGGTTTATTGAGGTGAGAATCTCATAGATTAGCTGACCAGTAGTGAGAGTGACCAGCTCCTGGTCTGGACTCCAGCTCATAAATGTCAGACCACTGTCCACACTGCCAACACACTCCAACTGCAGGAAAACACACACACAAGAACATGTGTTATTATTAAGAAGCAGCAACACACACACAAACACAAGGACACGTGTTATCATTATAAATGCGCTCAAACACGCACGCACACATGATTATTTAGAAGAAGAATAAACTCGCACACCAAGACAGGAGAGAAAGAGAGTCAATGTAGAGCTGGTTTCTTAGTACACCTACGTACACCCCACACAAACATCAATGTAAGTGATGTCCACAAATATGCCATTCAACAAAGTACTCATAAGTATGTTGTTATGCTGTTTTTTTGGCTTTGATGTTTGAGCTGTGTAATGTCATAACTGAGAGGCACAACAACATCAGTCCTGAGCCTTACATGGTTGGTAGTGAGATTGAACAGGATGACATCCCCACTCCCTGTAGCCACACACACAGACTCTTGGTCGGGCAAATCCTGGATCCCAACCACCTCTCCACTGCCATCTTCTGGAAGGTAGCCTTCTGTGGTCAGCCACACCTCACTTACAACCTGCAAACACAATATTAAATATTGGCATTACGAGCAGATCTCTGGGGAAATATGTAGTAGACTTACATTTGAGAGGCATTCGCTAAACGTTAGCTGATGTAAAACATAAGCTAATCTCTACTTTTTTCTCTCTGCATCTCTATATCTAACTTCACAGTTGTAGGTCCCCCTCTGCCTCTGTCACTAAATCTCAAGACGCTGCATAGCTACGTTGCAAGCTCACCTGTCCAGCTCGTGGGTCAAACTCTATGACGCAGATCCCCGAGGCGAGTAGAAGGGAGCCGGTTTCTGATCGGACCGACAGACACTGTGGTACGCCCGGACTGTGAAGCTCCGTGCTGCGAAGACTCTTCAGCAACTTTAGATTCCGCATGACTCCAATGAATTACAACGATATTTTGCGGTACTGGAATCCTGCGTAGAACAAGAATATCCACAATAGCTTGTTGATGTTACCAGGTTATCTTTTAACTAGCCAGCTACCCACCTTATTGCAGATTAAGGTAATCACAAACAAGTGTTTATATATCATATAGATGCAGCAATATATACGTATCCCACCTTACAAACAGCAACTAGCCTACTAGCGCAGGAAACTTGTTTAAAACATCTTCACGCGTGTTTACTACTGTGTGACGTGCTCGACATGTCAACAATTTTTTTTTACCTTTGACCTCGCACAATTTCGTTCACGTCGGACAGGATATGACTCCCTCTTGAGGTTTGGAGGAAAACTGCATAGTTTGGATAAGCAAATTCGATAACCAACGCAAACAAGAAGGTAGGGCCAGAAATAAGTATTTCGACCAAAGATCAAAGAGAATACTTAAAAATAAAACATAAAATGATTTTTTATTATTTTACGTCGATGTGCTTGTTCGTTTTTGAAAGCCTCTATAATTGATTGCATTTGATCATTTGCATTTCAAAACTCCCAGAGCTTTACACTGTAGATGCTTTAACTAATGTATTATTCGCCACACTGGTGTACATTGTGTGCTTATTTTTTAATGCGGTAAGTTTAAGGTGATATGTGATTGCTTAATTTCATTTATGAAAGTGCTTACTTCAGTAATTGCATCCACCAGGGGTCGTGGTCGAGAAACCAAGGATATACCTGAACGCGCTTGACAGGTGTCATAAGAAAACAAGCCACACATTCTGAGAAAACACCATTCTAAAATGACTTATGAGTGGTGCCAGGAGACTTTACTGAACGTTGCCAGTGCTTATAGCACATCGTGAGATGCCTTGACTATTCACGTTCAAAATACCCCGATAGAGACTCGATAGATATGTTACTGTATTATCTAAACAAGGACGGGAAGTTTCTGACGGACTTCTTCCAAACTTTGCTACATACAACAATGAATGGATTTCTGCCATGCTATAGGGCGTTTCCGGGATAAAAGCGCTGGTAAGCTCATAGTCGTCAGACTTAAAAAATAAGTCATATGATTGAAACACTATAGCGATGTTAAACCCTATCTGCTAGTAGGATAAACAACTGTTAAGCCTAGGACCTAATTCACTCATTTGCCAGAGCACAAAATTAGGTTCATAAAAAGTAATAGTTGAATTATTGAAACTTTGCTAATTCCAATGACATACAGATCTATGATGAAACGATACCCTGTTTCTAGACTGATATCATTACTAGCTCCTCTATTAGTTTGTGTAGGTTCTGTTAAACTTTCCGGTACATGTTGACAGCACGCCAGAGACCCTGACAAATCTAAGCGTCAGAATGTGTCCTTCTCCTGTCACTGACATTATAAACTATTGGTAGGTCTTTACTTATGTAATTTTATGTCAAGTTCCAGGGAACATTCTTGTCTTTCTCTCACACAGACACATGAATGTACAATAGAAAATATCATTATGTGTCTCTTTCTCCCTCTCGCTCACGTTAATATACAATAGAAAACATTACAAAGCAAATTGAACATACAAGCAATTAACACACTGAAACGTGGAATCCAATACTCTGTGTTTAAGTGTGTATGTGTCTCTCCCTCTCTCTCTCCCTCCCTCCCTGACCTCCCTCCCTCTCTCCCTACCTCCCTCTCTCCCTACTTCCCTTCATTCTTTACTCTTAGTGTGTGGTAGAAGGCAGAAAGAAGGAAAGAGTCCGGGAGGAAATCCCAGCGCTCCCTTGTCTGATTCACTTCCTCCGGAGCCATGGAGGAAAAGGAGGAGGTGGAGACGGTAGTTTCCCGCCCATCGGATGCTGCTACTAATTCTGATCCCCTCAGAACTCTAAAGACCTTTAGAGAGGTGGACAGCGCTGACCGGCCCACAGCCCTACAGGCCCAGAGCTTTAGACAGACGGACAGCCCAGAGCAGCCCACAGCCCTACAGACCCAGAGCTTTAGAGAGGTGGACAGCGCAGAGCAGCTCAGACTCCTACAGACCCAGAGCTTTAGAGAGGTGGACAGTGCTGACCGGCCCACAGCCCTACAGACCCACAGGACTGGGACAGAGGGGGGCTTAACACGACCCATTTCATTGGCCACTAGACCCAGCCACGCTACAGAGGACCACCACTGTACCACCACAGCCTCTCCAGCCACGGCCACAGGAAGGCTCCAGAACAACAGGGAGGCTGTTTGTCTGAGCAGAGAGCAGGAGGAAGAGGAAGACTCAGTCCAGGTAAACAAACAGAGGAAAGGAGAGGACTACAGCTTCAGAGAGGATAGCAGCTCTGCTATACCACGGCCATCCTCCTCTTCATCACACTGTCCTCTGAGTGACTTTATCCTGCTGCCTCCTCCATCCGCCACCATTGACCAACAACAACAACAACAACAACAACAACAGCAACAACAACAACAACAACAACCACAACCACCACCACAGCCCCCGGAGCCCAAACTCTGCGGCTACCTCCAGAAGCAAGGGGGCCCCCTGCGGGCGTGGAAGCTGCGCTGGTTCACCTACGAGGAGAAGAAGAGCTGTCTGTTCTACTACCGTGGTGCTCAGGATGTGACCCCGCTGGGCTGCGTGGGGCTCTGCAGCGCCACCTTCAGTTACCCTCTGAAAGGGGAGACCGGCACCTTCCACATCCAGACCCCGGAGAGAACCTTCGTCCTCAGGGTAAAGTCTGAAGGAGAGGGATTTAGACACAAAGTTTGATTCTCTCTCTCTCTCTCTCTCTGATTCATGATGACAGTGCTGTTCGTCAGCGTAGTAGATGTGTGTGTGTGTGTGTGTTTGTGAGAGAGTTTCTGCAGATTTGTGTGGCTATGCGAGTGTGTGTGTGCAATATAGTAAATATTTGTAATTGTGTGTGTGTGTGGGGGGGGGGGGGGGGCTCTGGCCCCAGTCACCAAGGAGACGGAGGTTTACCACTCTGTGGGTTATCGTCATGACACATGACTTCAGACCGTTGCCTAGAGGCGAGAAGGGGTTGGGACGTTGACAGCTAGACGTTAAACAGAAGTCTCTCTCTCTTTGTATTTCTCTCCTCCATCTTTTGGGGTGGACCAGCTTTACGTTGCAACTCCAGGCTCTCTGTCCTCTGAATAGAAGAGGCTTTGTAGGAGCAAGTCCCTTCAACACAGCACAGACCTAACAGATACTTACTGCTGTTATTGCTGTCTGACTGTCTAACAAGACATGTGTTTAGTAGTTAGAGACAAGCAGAATGAGCAACACTGTCATCTAAAGGGGGCTCCTCGGCTTTAGCATTTAGCTACAAGAATTGTGGGATAGGTTATTACCTCTCTCTGTCTCTCTCTCTCTCGTTCTTTCTCTGTCTCTCATGTTCTTTCTCTGTCTCTCTCATGTTCTCTCTCTCTGTCTCTCCCTATCTTTTGTTCTTTCTCTCACAGTTTCTCTTTCTATCTATCCAGTGGTAGACGCTATCGTTTCTGCTGTGTTCGTCCACCAGGATGTCATGCTGCTGTCCCCCTCTGTCTTACTGTCATTACCATGTCATAGTATTCAACTGATTCTGTCCCTCTCAAACATGAGCTTCTGAATGCTCTCTCACGTGATCTCTATGTTCTATCTCATGATCTCTATGTTCTCTCACATGATCGTCTGTCTGTTTTCACCCCCTGTTCTTTTCAATGTACTCTACCCTCCCCTCTCTAACCCTGGTCCATCCCTCCATGTTCCTCTGTGTAACCTCAGCCTGGTCCATCTCTCCATGTTCCCCTGTGTAACCTCAGCCTGGTCCATCTCTCCATGTTCCTCTGTGTAACCTCAGCCTGGTCCTCTGTTGTCTCTGTGTAACCTCAGCCTGGTCCATCTCTCCATGCTCCCCTGTGTAACCTCAGCCTGTTCCTCTGTTGTCCCTGTGGCTCCAGGCAAACACGCAGGAGGCTATGATGTACTGGCTGCAGCAGCTGCAGCAGAAGAGATGGCAGCACAGAGACCTCCTGACGGGCCAGTCCAGCAGCAGCAGCACCGCAGGACCACACAGCCAGGACGCACTCCACTGTGCCAGCAGCAACAACAACAACAACTGTCCAGGTGAGTCTGGAGCAATACAACAACAACCACAACAACCACAACAACAACAACAACAACAACAACAACAACAACAACAACAACTGTCCAGGTGAGTCTGGAGCCATCACTATGGAAGGAGAAGACGCTGGCCTTGGCTGGTGAGGTGCTGCTTTAAAGTGACTAGACACTAGAGACGTGGACAGAACAGCCACACCATTTTAGCCCCTATTCAAATTAAAAGGATTATTTTGTCCAAAAATCAAAGACCCAAGGTAGATTAACAAAGTTACGTTTTGTGAATTTGAATGACTATCTCATGATCTGGCCCACATTACCAGCATTAAAAATTAACTCAAGGTTAGATTATATTGTATGGTTGAACATAGTCAATTGAAACTCTGAACATCCAAAGATTCACAACATGTTCAGACAATAAAGTTTAACATTTTGGTCAGTATACAAGAGAATTTGACAACCATTCTGAAAAACGAATGTATTTTTCTTGTGAAATCCACCCCATCCAGCACAACTCTAGTTCTGATGAACTCACATCTCCTTATATGAAGGGGGGAGTTGAATCAGTAGTTGTGAATGTGAAGGAGGGAGTTGAATGAGTAGTTGTGATATGAAGGGGGGAGTTGAATCAGTAGTTGTGAATGTGAAGGGGGAGTTGAATCAGTAGTTGTGATATGAAGGGGGGAGTTGAATCAGTAGTTGTGAAGGAGAGGTTTAATAAGCCGGGCTGAGTCTGACTCAGAAGGCTCATGATCGAAGAGAACATTTTAAATATTATATGACGACCATGCTGTTGCAAACATTTGCGAGCACCGTGTTTATTAAAAATAAAATAATAATTATGAGTATTTTGATGCCTATCCTGACGTATTATGTCATGTTACAACGAGAACAGCTTAACACATTTAGTACTCTTAACACCACACCCAGACTCTCCCTTAGCCTAACGTTATTCACAGCGGCCCTGGTACACAGTCACCCACACTGGGGTGGACTGGCTTCCCTCCACATCTACATCTGATTAGTTCCTAATCACTGACTGGAAAAGAGGGGCTTGCAGGCCAGATGAAAGCCCCGGTCCCCCTCCCTCGCCTCGGGGGAGAGGTTGGGGAAGTCCCTGCAGAGCTGGTGGCTAGCAGAGCAGCAGCACGGAGGCCTTGCCTGACAGAACCTGCTGACCCACTGAGTCATCCTGCTGTTGGCATGGCAATGACCAGCACACTCCAGGCTGCTGAAGACTCTCTTAAAGACATCTTGTTGAGAGAATGTAACTTAAGGGCAAACAAGAGAGGTTGTGTAATTCCTAATGCGGCTTTGGATGAGTTGAATATGTTGACTGTCATACCAACCAAAACTCCCCTTCATTCATACCAACCAAAACTCCCCTTCATTCATACCAACCAAAACTCCCCTTCATTCATACCAACCAGAACTCTCCTTCTGAACGTTATTAGTAGAGTTTAAAACAATGTGCTGACTAAGAAGCATTTCATATTTTGGGAAATCACCCGCTAGCCTCCATTATAATGTTTCCCAACCCCTTAGGGAATCGAAAAGCA
>JAVQIZ010000852.1:0-14057 GCA_036023535.2 Galaxias brevipinnis
CACCACGCAGAGGCGTTTTGAAATGACAAAATTATGTTATTAACAGTAGAAATATGGAAAGCTGGCATTATCAGTGATTGAGGAATATATTCTTAAACCAGTCCATCAATCGTTGGATATTAAATAAACATATTTTTTTATTAAACTACTCAAAGTTGAGGATTTTTTCATATAACAACAACACCCAAGTTCTTTGTAAGCTAACTACAAATAAGCAGGAGATCTATAGATATAAACACTTCTATTTTGTGAAACTAAGTATTACTCTGGAATGACTACTCAGACCAACAAAAACGTTATATTTGTGTCGATTCAAACTATTTCAAAACGCTACACAGCGCGATTTTCTACACCACTTTGTGAATGTGCTGTCGTTGGTTACATTGGAGCTGTTACGGTTGTCTAGCCTACTCTTTATGTCCATATTGGTTGGCCAGCTTTGTCCATCCACTGACTAAATCATTGGTATATCAAAGGCAGTTTTAGGTCTCCTAAAATGTTTTCTGTGCATGTACATTCATTTAAAGAGGGAAATTCTCTCAATAAGAATTTAAACCTCAATATGACTACCTGGTTAAATAAAGATAAATAAATTGTACAATTAAATTTGATATTTGCGTGTTTTAAAATAATTCAACCATGGATTGTTTGGACGGAAAACAAAATGATCTCATAAAGGAAAATTAAATACTGTATGATCCCACCTGATTAGAGGTACTAGTGGAAGACGCCAATAAGCACATTGTTGAGCTACAGAAAATACATATAAATATAACAAAAAATAAATGCCATATGGGAGATTATCGGCATCAAAGTCAATGCCGTGGGGAAAAGAAAAATGTCAACAGGTAAAATTAAGAGAAGATAGTCAGATATTAGTCAAAGAACAAAATAAAAATTTGCAACACTAATCCTTTCGACAGTCATGATCAGTGAAGTCTTTCCTGAGGAGTAATTTTCCTGTCCTTTCAAAGACAACCTCCTTTTCATTAAACATTTTCCACCATTACTTCTTCATTTAAAACAGGTTATTATGATTTTATTCGCTATTCTAAATACACAGAAGAAGACCGGAATATGATGACATTTATGACCTAAATTTACATTAATGGACCTTACAAATACAAATGAGAAAAGATAATTCTTTTTTGAAAAAACAGAATCCACCGCTTTCTTATACTTTTTTTGTATAAGAAAGTTGAAATAAAAAAACTAATCAGATAACAATTGATTTTCTATTCAGGAATATCCAATATCTTGTACACATTTCATTAAGGGCTTTACATGAGATAAATGTCTGTACAAAGAGTGACACAAGCTTAACTAAAGCCTCTTTAAGACCTGCGGATAATACTTGAGAAAAATTCTTGTGGCAATCTCGTAAGTGTTCCCCTGAGGTCTTGATGGGTATTTTCTACCATTGAAAATGAACCCTTTCTCTACCTGATAAACTGCCTGATTAAAGTCATCTTGTCTGAAAGGTTGACCTCTATCTAAACATTCAACTAAAGTGTTGATAAACAGGCTCCACCGCTGGGCATAGTAATCCTCCACCAGGCCTCCCCACTCTTTGTTGGCGTAATCCAGAATTTCTCCATTAGGTCCCCAAAGAGTAATCTGGTTTCTGGCATTCATATCATAAAGCTTCGATTCTGTTTCATCTAGGCCTAATGAGCGTGCCTGTTCTAGCCAAACTCCCAAAAGGAAATTGCGGTCACTGGTCAGGAGGCGGTCCAGCTCTGGAAGGAGGTCATACACCAGTACTCCACCCGCAATGAGAAGTTCTGGCAATTTTTGTTTCTGGTAGGCAGCCTTGATGTCAAGGTAGAACTCAGAAGTAAGAACTTGCAAGACCTGTCGTGTCACATCTACTAAGTCATAGCGAAATGTATCCTTAAATACCAGGAGTGGGGCAGCCTGATACATTAACCTCCAGGCTTCAAATAAGTCAGCCTGCTTGTACCAAATGTCAGTGTTCATATGAAGTGAAGGCCGACGCACTAATGGGCTATGGTTGTGATTTTTGTAATGTGGGACTGTGCAGTTGTAGACTCCCCTAAAGAGTAGCCTCCAAGCAGCAGTCAAGCTCTCATGGGTACTGCCATAGCGCCGAACGGCATACAAAGATACCCACTTGGCCAGGTTAACAGGTTCCTTGCGCCATGCCAACTCACTCATCAGTTCATACACCACAGGGTTCTGCTCAATGCCCTCTGGTGCCATACCAAGGCCAATCAGTGTAGAATTTGGAAAGTTAAGGGCTTTAAATGGGCCAGAGTTGATACTCTCCACTGTTCCAAAGAAACCATTGTTGCCTCCAAAGTTGTGAAGCATGCACCAGATGAAGGGCTGTCCATAAAACGACTTGGTATAGGAGAATACTGGCTCAGTCTCAGCAAACAAATCTAGAATGATCATACTACCAATGGGCACTCCATGCAGAAAAGCCTTAATCTGGGATTGCTTCCAGAATGCTGCATCACTGAAGAACAGCCAACCCTGCATTAGCCAAATTGCCTGATGATCCACTGGAAACAAAAAATATTTTTGGTTAGAAAAGAGAAAAAACCCAGGACAGAAAGCTCAATAAAGGTAAGAGGTCAAATTATAAAAACAGGAAAATTACTAATTATTAAAACTTTACTGTGTAGCCACATTCATGAATTGTCACACTAGTTTGAATAATCAACAATAAAAGGATACATTTAAAGTGAATTAGCTGGTCCACAGCAACATATGAAGGCAGGCAATGTAGTAGAAACAAATTTCCATGTTATGTTCAGACAGATAACTTAAGTCTGTGCGCCGCTGACATATGCCGTCATGAGGTACATGCTACAAAGACTTGACGCACTGGTTCACAATCAGCTAATCAGCTCACGGAGGGGGGATATTTTTTTCGGTAGTTTTATTCTACTTGATGATGAAAGCCGGTGTGGCCAGGGCGAACGTTTCCAATATGGAAAGCAATTTGACACGCTCATTTCTCCTGGGCAAAGTACATGATGAGTCCCATGTCAAGGTAAAGGTAGGCAAGCCATACGTTAAAGGATCAGATGAAAAGATGAGGATGAAGCATCAGCGAGGCGTAGCTCTACTTTGACCTGAACATTTTCAGTATGGACTGGCCGGTAAATTCAATCTGGATGAGTTGTGGCCTATGGCCTCATTGTCTCAGTCTCAATGGGTTTAGTCATTTTGGATTATTCTGCTTGTCAGGTTATTTCAATGGGAGTCAGTGATCAACATATCAAAGTTACAAATTAGAAAAGCCACAAATAATCTTGTCAAGGAATGTTACATCCACCAATATTTTGGTGTCCACATATGTATTGTGTATACAGCTGTCTTGTCTCCCCTTTGGTTTTCTCCTTCAATATTTGGTCCTCCCCCCATCATGCATCATCAGTCATCCTTTGACGGACCAATTAGGATTTTTTATTTATAAATAACACACACACACACAAACACACTCACACTCACACTCACTCAACCGGTCAAACACCCATGCATGCATTTACACTGATCAGCCACAACATTAAATCCACTGAGAGGTGAAGTGAATAACATTGATCATCTCATTACAATGGCACCTGTCAAGGGGTGGGATATATTAGGCAGTAAGTGAGAATCATGGGCAAACATAAGGATCTGAGCAACTTTGACCATGGCCAAATTGTAATGCTAGACGACTGGGTCAGAGCATCTCCAAAACTGCACGTCTTGTTGGGTCTTCCTGACATGCAGTGGTTAGTACCTACCAAAGGTGATCAAAGGAAGGACAACCGGCTATGGTAGAAATGTGTCAAAACACACAGTGCATTGCAGCTTGCTGCGTATGGGGCTGCGTAGCCGCAGACCGGCCAGAGTGCCCATGCTAACCCCTGTCCACCGCAGAAAGTGCCTACAATGGGCACGTAGGCGTCAGAATTGGACCATGGAGCAATGGAAGATGGTGGCCTGATTTGATAAATCAGGTTTTCTTGTAGATCATGTGGATGACCAGGTGCGTCGTTTACCTGGGGAAGAGATGGCACCAGGATGCACAATGGGAAGAAGGCAAGCCGTTAGAGGCAGTGAGACGTGAAACCTTGGGTTCTGGTATTCATGTGGATGTTACTTTGACACGTATCACCGACCTAAATATTGTTGCAGACCAAGTACACCCCTTCTTGGCAAAGGTATTCCCTGATGACAGTGGCCTCTTTCAGCCCAGCCACACTGCAGAAAAGTGTTCAGGAATGGTTTGAGGAACATGACAAAGAGTTCAAGTTGTTGACTTCACCTCCAAATTCCCCAGATCTCAATCTGATCGAGCATCTGTGGGATGTGCTGGAACAAGAAGTCCGATCCTAAGAGACCCCACCTCGCAACTTACAGTACTTCAAGTTTTCATCAGGACTTCATATTAAGATTCTTCTTTCGACGTCTGAGTGGGCCATGTTTCAAACCAGCAGTTGAAAGTGTGCAACACTTTGTAATAACTTTCAGAAATTAGCACTTATTAGACCATCAATAAACTATTATCTCATTATTAGTAAATGTGTGTTAATGACTTATTAATTATTTCTAAAAGATGAGTTACTGTATTTACGCATTCGTAAATTATGAATTGGAAGCTGATCATTATCATCTGATTAGACAAATAATCAATGCAGAGCAACAGAAAAAAACTTACAGACAGCAGACTGAACCAACCAAGAACGCACACTTCTTCATGTCAAATCAAAGTTCTCAATTCAAAAAACTAAACAAAATAACAGTTATTAATCTTTTAGAAATTACATAGATATTTATCGCACATTTACAACTAATAAGATTCTAGTTGATTGATGATCTAATAACTGCTTATTAATGAAAGTTATTATAAAGTGTTACCGAGACATCTTTGCTCAACGTTAAGCCTTCTGGAGGTGACGTGAGCACAAATTAACGAAACATCCAGGATGGAGGGTGCCCATTTGAAAACCCCAATGACATATCAGCTCTCAAGTGCTCATTTTGGAATATGGCATAATTGATCATCGTGGATATTGTATCCTGTGTATTTTGCAAAATAAACTTTAATCTCAATGGCACTATCAAGTTAAATAAAGGCTTAATACATTTTATTTTACATACATGAAGGGGGTGGGGGGGTATGTAAAAAAAAAAGCAAATATAATTTTTTTTATAAATAAGGGTTTATAAAAAAACAAATAAATATTCTATCCGAATTCTTTATTTGTGATTAAATCTCTATGTGGTTTGCAATTGTATGGGAAGTGTGTTCAACGTTTTCTCACCTGAGGTCATTGAAGCAAATACAGAGCGGCTGACAGCAGACAGGTAAGAGGGATCAGAAGAAGGAGGAGTCATCTCGTTAAAAGTGTCTGTGTTATAAATATGGTCTGTCCCAAACTGCTTCACGACCTGAGACAAAAAGAGAGAACCAATTCTGGAAAAGAGGGGGTCTTGTGGGTCCAGGATGTAAGCGCAGGAAAAGCTGCAGTTGAAATGAGACCACGGCCCAAGTTTTGAAACATTTGCTTTTGGGAATAACCTAAAATAAAAAAAAAAATTATGACAAAGTTAATTAAATGTCCAAATATGTGTTCATAACTTCATATGAAAATTATTTTGATGACTCAGTCAAGATGTTTTTAAACTGTGGGAGTAACAATCAATACCTTTTAGTTCACATCTGACGATATAGAGCGGTTAACTTTACCTGTTAATGCCTTGTGGAATGTTCCCTGAAAATGCAGGGAGGACAGGTAGCATTCCAAAGGATCTCATTCGTTCAAGGATTTTAAACTGAAAGAAAGCATTGAGGACATGCTATTGGATAGATCTTGTAATCAACCTAAATGCAATGCGAGTTCTCTCCTTTCACCTTAGACAGGACTGATATGCTGTCATAGTTTCTGTCAATTAGGGTGTGATATCAACTACCAAACTAGGGTTCCTATGGCCAATCAGAAAATTTGTATAAAAAACAGCCAAACGAAGAAGAAACCAGTGGCTGTAGAAAAACCAAAATACAAACTTATGTAAATATGCTAAAGGCTAATGTTTTATGCTTAGTGGACCGTTATTAGTCATGGGTGAAACTTTTGGTAAAGATGGCATACAACAGTAACACAACTTGTTTTTAGGAATTAACAAAAACTATGAGATGTCAGAGTTAACGGTTGAAGATTTCTGGAGATATCATGGACTTGTAACCTATACTCTATTCAAAAACTGGGGCTAGCAAGCCTTGGTGATATCGATAATCTACGCTCCAGGCTAACATTTTACACTGGTGGCAGTGCTGCCACAAAATGTTTTTGTTTGTGGCAGCAGCTACTTTATGTGGGAGACGGCCGCCAGAGTTAGGGTTGGTTATTGAACTCGGTACTTTGAAGGGTACTGACAGAATTACGTTGGTACTGCAGAGTACCGGTTCACGTTAAATCAATCTGTGTTAAATTTCGGTACCTGAGAGCGCATCTGGGTGAGTAGAGAGAGCGAGTTATAAGAGCGGAATTACATCACCTCGCCTTGCAGCTTCTTCAATGTTCTAACTTTGCCAGGGCAAGGGCTAGCTAGGCAAAAGCTGTTTCAAGGAAGGTTACACCTAATCATAACGCAGAAATTAGTTGGATTCCGTGTGCATTAGAACTCTAACGCGACAACATATGATGAAGGAATTGATATGAATGATATGATATGAATTGAAAAGAATGTTGGGTCAGTCTGTTCAAGGCTAGAGTGAAGCTTGCATTGAAAATTACAAAACGGCACTGATTGCTATAAGCTAGTTCATCTAACTATAAAGACAGGAATTCTGTATTTCTTTCTGTATGCCTGTAACTCAATTTTAGCGATGACCGGGCACTGTATGAAGTTGAAGTTGGGGAGGTGTATTGCTCGGGGCTGAAGAGTGTGCAAACTCGACTGAGAATTTGTTAGGATGAGTGGTTCTCAATCAATAAATTAATATCAAGATCGACTCAATTGATTCACCTTGGCAGTCAACCCCACCGTGTATATAACGGTACTACTAATCCCCTTCCTATACCACACGGGTATGTACACAGTGTATAACATCAAAAATGGTAATTTACAGTTAAAGATCAACAGTTATGTTGTTTCATGTTATTTTGGGTCCAGATGCTGTATTTTTCGGTACCATAGGTTGTAGAGACTCGAGGTTTGCATCAACGTGTGCATACAGATCCAGTATCCGGTAGCTGTTGTTGCCCAGTTGAACGGGCATTGCACTAGTTCATATTTCTAGACGATAAGCTAACAAGCAGCAGTTATGGGAAAACTGGGCGTAGTACTTCCTACTTACATATCCAAACTATGACAAAAGCAAGATCAAATCTCATCTTACGAGTCTCCTAATTCCCCCGACATTCTGATGGTGTGGCCAATCCATGTGAGCTGGTTTTGAATGATTGCTGTTTCAATGCTTCTGCTATTGGTCCAATTGATCTCAAAATGTGGAACACACTCCTGCCAGGTCACTTTCAAAATGCACTGAAGGCATTTCACATTAAATGACTTCAGCTGTTTGAGATGGCGGCTATACAATGTCCATGTCTCACACACATACAGGAGTGTGGAAAGACACACTGGCTGATACTGTGACCATGGTGGAGAGATTCAGGTTGCTGTTACAAAACAACAGATCTCTGAGTTGCCCAAAGGAGGATGAGGCCTGTTTGATCCGGTTCTGAACATCCAGATCAATGCAGCAATCCTCGTAGAAGATGCTCCTATGGAATTTAAAATGTGATACACAAGCAAGCAGAGCGTCAGAGATGGAAAAGGCAAGATGTTAGTGTGGTGAGCCAGAAGACCGCTGGAAGAGGACTTGTTTTGGAAATGTTGACAGAGCCCCATTCGGCAACATGGTCTCTCAAGCGCTGTAAGAGTTGTTTGTACAGCTGCTGGGGTATACGCCACAATAGCACAGTCATCAGCATACTGGAGCTCAAGTATGTGTGCAGATCTGAGCCTTGAGGTCACATGGAATCTCCTAATATCAGAGAGGTTCCTGTCCAGCTGGTAGTCAAGGGAAACCCTGCTCTCTGCCTCTATGTCCCTACACAGGAGCAATGTGACACAGAGCAGGGAGATGTTAAACAGCACTGGTGCTAGCAATAAGCCTTGCCTCACTCCAGTGCCTACACCTAATGTATCTGACTCTTATCCCCCACAGTCAGCTTGGCCTTCATTCCCAGGTGGAATTGCTGCAAGAAGTTCACAAACTTCCTGGCAGCCAAAATGCAGGAGGACTTTCCAAAGAAGGTCACGATATACGTCATCAAAAACTTTGGAAAGGTCCACAAAGGCCATGAACAGGTCTTGTTTTTGTTAACAGCCTTTTTCTTGCAGCTGGCGTGCAGTGAAGATCAGGTCCACAATGCTTCTGTTCTTTGTGAAACCACACTGAGATTCAGGGAGGAGATCCTCAGTGATTATTTCAATGAGTCTGCGTTAAATGATCTTTGCCAGTACTTTGCCAGCAGCCGCAAGAAGTGATATTCCCCTGGTGTTCCTGCAGACGGACCTGTCACCTTTGTTTTTATCTATGGTGATAATGTTTGCATCCCTCCAGAGTGTATCTGTGGGATACATTCTTGCCCCCATACATTGGTAATAAACAGATGAACTGTTCGAGTGCAAAGGTAGCCTCCTTAAGTATCTCCACAGGGATGGAGTCAGGGCCTTGGCTCAGGGCTCTTGTTGTTTTACAGTGCCCTGATGAAGAGTAGACTTCATTAAATGATGGTGCGGCATTGAGACTTTGGAGAGTAGGTAAGATGGGGAGCTCATCGAGGACAGATATATCCACCAAATTGTTGTAATTAATGAGTGTTTCAAAGTATTCACTCCATCTCCGGATGATTTTCGTCTGGTCTGTATAGAGGGTAGATCCATCAGCATTTATTAGGAGAAAGAGAGCAGCTTTTCGACCCATATTTGTAATTTCTAACATAGGATACAAGTTATGCATATCGCACATATCCGCATGTGATTGACTTCCTTTGGCTTTAGTGATCCATCATTCATTTTCGGGCTGTTGTAGTTGTCCCTCCACTACCTTTCTCTGCTCTTGCCATTGCTGCTTGAGGAAGTGGTGATGCAGGATTACCAAGGCTGGCTTTGAACAGACATTTCACAGATTTTTTTTAAAATGAAAGAGAAAAAACTAAGTTTTTAAAAATACCCGGCTACGTGTGGACATGGCCTTAGTTTCCAATGGAATCGCGCTAGTATTCAACTGCATGCCGAACCAGCTTTAATATCTGCTTTCTGACTAAAAACACTGCGTTCATTGTATAACAGGTACATTGGGCAGCTAACTAATAACTAGTATCAAAGCTCACTCACACTTCTTAATAAAACCAGAATGTAATTGTGTCACTTGGGGAAATACAAAGGCTCGCAAGCGAGCTGTTTTGGGGCTGATGGGACAGTCTGCATTAGCTGTGTGATTGGCTAGCAAGTGGTAGGCTATTTAAGATGAGATGTCCTCCGGTAGTAACTAAATTTAAATTGACAGTAGGCTACCTGCAAATAACTTTGATCTTGTTGACAGACCCATTTGGCATTAAAAAAGACCATTTTCGTTATTCGTTTGCTAGTTGCCATTAGATTTGCCATCCGATTTAAGACTGCATTCACTGCACTTCGAAATTTAGTTCTGTCCGCCACTGTCACTAAGAGTAGGGTCTATCTGTGTGTGTGTGTGTGTGTGCGTGTGTGCGTGCGTGCGTGCGTGCTGCATGTTGAGAGCAGCCCCCGCACAGAGGCTCCGAGAGAGACATCTATTGAGGATAGCAAACATATCAAAGACGAATGTCTTAATCTTACTGCAAATTAAAAAAACTGAGCTAGGGAGTCAAAATGTACAATCAAATTGTGACATTTCCTCAATGTTTAAGGTGGCAAAAAAAAGACTGTTCTCATGTCTGAGTTGAGTTAAGTATTTTGAGGACAAGTCTCATATCAAGTCACTGAGACTGTCTGTTTTGTAATCAGGAGGAATTGCAATTCTGTATGGTCTCCAAATTATGTTTAGTCACAAAAACACACGAGAAGTGGTGTGACAACTCCTCCCCCTTGTTTTCATCTTACAGTTTCATTGGCTGTAGGTCGTCGCTGCTCTCATTGCCACATTGTCATAACACTGTTCACACTACATGATTTGGACTCTCCGAAGCGACCAGATATTAAACTTGCTAGATATCCAGTCGGGCGTTGCTAAGCATTGGCGTCATGAGCAGGGGCAGACTGGCCATCGGGAAGTTCGGGAAGATTCCCTAACGGCCAATCCACTCCAGGCCAAACCGGCCGGTGGTCATAGTTTTTTTCATTTTTCAATTTCTGATGTCAGTAGTTAGTTACTAACTTACTGTATGGTCCTTGGCCGTGGCATGATCTAGACCGCCGCTGGCCCTCGGAGCCGCAGTTAGCACTGCCTCTCAGGCCAATCTAATACTTTCAAGTTGACGCTACCCGAAAATTCCACAAAAATCTACAAAAAAAATATTTATATTTTGAAAAACGTGGAGCGTGTGTGTGTGAGCATTTGTAACTATTTTAGCACTCCATTGACTGACTTGGCTGGCCTGGCCTCGTTTTGATTCAGTGCAGTGGAGATGTACTTATACAAACTGAAGTGGCAGGAAGACATCCTAAAGTGTCCTGAATGTCTTCAGCATCATCAAATTCTCTTAATACCATAAAAACTGTATTGGTGTTCAAATTACTGTCAAAAAATGCTCTGCTCATGCTCCTTTGGCCGCTGGCTTAAAAGACCTTTTCATCTCAAAGTCCCGGGCTGACTTTCTGTCCCAGTACGTCCCTGGTCTTCAGCAGTTACACAGTTACACTACACGACTTTCTCTGATGAGAGGGCATTATGATATGGCTCCAATCTGGGGCCTTTTACTGTGATGATCAAAAACTTGTGGGTGTAGTCTTAAGTCAGCATTAAGTTGACTCAAGTCCAAATTGCAGAGTCCCCATTTTCATATCGATACCATACCAATGAGTAGAAGTTTGACTTTTATAATGTTAAGCTATGAATCAATTATTTCCTTTTCATCCACACTTCTTAAAAACACATAATCTGTTTTTATGAGCAGTCCCTCATGTCTCAAGATTCATATTTACAAAAAAAGTACATTAAATTAAATCCATCATATATGTCCTCAGTCCTATTTAATTGACTGCCGTAATTTACTAGATATTCTGGAAAATTCTTTTTGCATGTACCAGTTTTAAAAATATAATTAATAATCTTCCATGTTGACTTTGTTGTTTCTCTTCTGCTCTAATACTTCACCGTAATAATCCCTCTTAGTGTACCGCATAATGGTTGTCTGTTTATTCCTATATTTTTATATTTAATTTCAGCATCCTTTGTTCTGTTTTATGAATGCTCTATACAGGGTATTGGTTTTTCTTGCATGCATTTAGAAGCCCCTTTGTTATCCTGGGTTTATAGTCATAGTGTTTCTCATGACATTATCTCCTGGGACAAATTTTATTATGGTGGTGTAAAAACCTCCAGAAACACATCATACGCCATATCCACTTCCTCATCATGGACCTCCTTGGACCTCCAATCTTGTCTCATCAAGTCTGTTCTAAAAGTGAGATAGATAGATTTGTCAGTTCTACACTACCGGAGAAAAGTTTTAGTTTTAGAAGTAAAGAAGATCTACATTTTCCCACATTTTAATGAAATGTACGCAGTTTAATGTCTCAATGTACTCTGATATTAAAGCATATAATAAGCTAACAATTGGAAATAAAATAATAAATAATTGAATAATTTTGTTTAACAAACGTTTATCTCAATTGTTTGACTCATTAAAATAGCCACCTTTTGTAGATATAATGGCCAAACACACTTGTGACATTCTTTCTACAATGGAAATCGAATATTGTTCCCACAAATGTGTTGCACTTGTAGGTTGCTTTGCTTTCACCCTTCTGTTCAGTTAATCCCAAACCAGCTTGATTGGGTTCAAGCCTGGAAACTGTGCTGGTAATGCCATTATTTGAAGCAAACAGTCTTCTTATTTTCCCTCAAATGTAGGTCTGCGATATGTTTTGGGTCATTATCTTGCTGTAGGATGAACCTCTGACCAACTAGATGTAGACCAGAGGGTATTGCATGGCTCACTCTTTGCAAGTAGCCCACTCTGGATCCAGCAAAAAAGTCCCAGACCATCATGCTTCCTCCTTGGTGCTTGACAGTGGGTGTCACACACAAAGGAAGCATCCTTTTGCCAACTCGGTGGACTAAAATACAATACCCTTACTTCGACCAGAGTTAATCTGTACTTGAAGCTGATGGCTTGTGAGCCGTTTGTCATGCAAGCTGTTGACTCTCAGAAAGTTGTCTTCTGATTCTGTTATGGCTTTGGGTCTGCCAGACCTCTTCCTGTCAGAAGTTCCTACAATTTACAAGTGCATTTTGATAGTAAAGGAAATTGTGCTCACCGACTTCACTGCTTCAGAGGGTGTAATAACAGTCTGTTCCAACGCTGCTTTTATACAGACTGCGGGTTTGCGATCAAGTAATCAACAGAAGTTAGGATACCAGTAGGAATTGTTTGCATCCTTCCGGGCTTCATTTACTTCCATTGCTGCAGAACAGCTGTAGGTTCTGAACCCATTACTTGTTCCCTGATAATGGCTATTGTTCTAACTGTGAAATATGAATTATTCTCCAGTTATTGCTAACCAAAACTTTTCTTTTAAGCATCAAAAGGCAACTTTTTTATATTAACGTATTATCAATACATTTCTTCTAATAGCACAATGCAATGTCTATGGGAGAATGAAAAAATCGCAGTTCAGATCAGTCTTATTGAAGTCTCAATATTTAACACTAATTTTGTTTGCAACTGGGTACAACCTCCCGCGTAACTGTGACATAATAATAATAATAATAATAATAATAATAATAATAATAAATGTAACTGCAAGCAGTGAAAGCGGTGGCCGGCTATGAAAAATTATTACAGGAAAAAAAGAATATTAAGAAAAAAATAAACAAAAATTGCAGAAAACAAAAGAAAGAAAGAAAGAAAGAAAGAAAGAGAAAAGGACAAATCCAGTAGAAATGGTCATAGAACTCTCAGCAAACGGAGGAGGTTGCAAACCCACCAACCTACATAACCTTCAGTAACCTAGATAGCAAAATTAGACTGTTACAGTACTGAGTCTTAAGAGTTTTTTGGGGGAATTTCTAAGGCCTCAAATAGATCACATAAACAGACTTACAGGAGTAGACCCAATAATACGATTGAACGTCAGTGACTTTAGTAAGTTCAAAAGATACCCACCATTGTTGACTGTTTTGTTCACTGTCATGCCAGCTACCAAGATAAAACCATAAGGTTTTTGACATGCTCTGACATTTTTCATTGACACACCATACACAGTCACGGTGTCACATCTAACAAAAGTACAAACCGATATCTGCGTTTACAAATCTTCATAACTCTTTCTATAAACATGATTAAACATAACAAGGAAGCATAAACATGATAACAAGGATACATCAAGAGCGCTGTCCACAACAATAAAGACTTACTCGCAAGGTATGCTGGGAGTTACACCTGACGCTACATTAGTCATGTTCCGTCAAATACAAAGATGTCTGCCTTGCGTGGTTGTGACCATCAGCTTCTAAATACATTTGGTAAGCCAGTTAAGAACGGTGGTTATGGTTTTGGACTTGTACACTTTGAGTAGACCACCAGTTTTGAAAAAAAAACAGAGTGATGGACTTCATAATTTGTAATGGGTGCCAGCATATGAATGTTTTATCTCACTGCAAGGGACAAGTTCTGAAATTTTCACAGAGGTAACCCTAATGGTCTATTTTTTATGATTTTTTTAACACTTGGAACTTTGAACTGCTGCTATAGCGCCACCAACAGGAACAATGAGATGGCATGGCATGGGTTGTAGTTTTGAGAGGACCTGGACATGTGTGCCAAATTTGGTGCATTTTTAACCATGGGAAGTAGGATATTTGGGGGAATAATAATAAT
>JAVQIZ010000865.1:0-20031 GCA_036023535.2 Galaxias brevipinnis
CACACACACACACACACACACACACACACACACACACACACACACACACACACACACACACACACACACACACACACACAAGCCTAAGGACTTGATGATGAGAATGATCTTCATCACCATTCATCTGCATCAAAATATCTCTGTCAAATATAGTTAGTTACTTAGAACCAGGAGGATTACTGTGCATCCCGCAGATATTAGCTAAGTAAATAAGGAAACATGCCACTGAAATGATAAAAGGCAAATCTAAAGCAAGTTATATGTAAATTATATTTACGATAAGTACACTTAGGATATACCAAACTTCCCAATTTCATTATTACCTGAATGCGCAAATTAACAACCAACAAAGATGAACAATGTCAAATAACCCATCTACGGTTAAATGGTGAGTATGGAGCACATAAACCGTAAAGTAAAGTAAAGTGTCTTTTCTGTCCATTGAAACACACTTAGGTGCATTTTAACTTAAATAATAACCCTACACGTGCACTAATGTCAATAAAGCTAAGGACCAAAGGCCTTTGAGAGGACTGTTAATATGGCAACTATTTGTAATACAACAACCTATGATGGCAAATTTTTTGCGTGTTTGTGTTCAGCACATCTTTTTTAATATCAACTACCAATCCTCCTCCCTATACCCCAAACACACTCCTTAACCAAAAAAGTGATTACCTTTGTTGCATATGCCACAGTAGTTATGAGTTCCTTCACTGTGTTTCTTGAGGTGGTCTGTCATATAAGCTGCCCGTAGGAACTTGCCACAAACTTGGCAGGGGATCTTGTCTTCGTGACAAGCCAGGTGTGATCGCAAGCGATCTCTTGTAGCAAACGAGGCGTTACAAATCTGAGAGACAATTATGTCAGAATCAATTAGGGAGAGCAACTATGAACAAAGGCAAATTACAAGAGATTTAGTCAGTGTAATATACAAATAAAAAAACTTACATAAAACTGCAATATAAAAACTAATAATTTGATTAATTTGATATATTTTTTGCTTGTCTCACCTGGCACTTGTGGGGTCTCTCAGTTGTGTGGACTTGCTTGATGTGTCCATTCAAATGATCTGGCCTGCAACGAGCAAACAAGGCCAACAAATGCATTTTGTTCATATGGACCAGCAAGGTTAAAATATATATGTACAAGTTTTTTGTTGTCCCACTCACCTGGAAAACCCTTTCCCACAGCTTTGACAGATATAAGGTTTGCCCACAGACCCGTCGTGTGATCGTACATGGTATGACATCCTGTCCTTGCGTTTAAAACGTAGGCCACATACATGACATGCATATGGCTTTTCTCCAGAGTGAGAGAGCTTGTGTCGATTAAGGTGGTAAACATCACGGAAAACCTTTCCACAAATGTCACAACCAACATGTCGTCTGGTTCTCTCACGCTTGCGACTGTTATCTATTGTTCCATGCAAAGACATTCCATTCTCCAGCAGACCTTGCTGAGAGTTTGATATTAAGGTAGGGCCACCGTCTATGGACCGTCTGTCACCACCATTGTTTACACCTGCACTGGATGCACCATGTTGAGCTTCGTGGTTTCTCAAACTAATTGCTTCTGTAAATGCTTTACCACATGTTCCACACGGATATAGCCCATTGTTTTTCAGGGAGCTATGATTAAAATGTATTGGCTCCATGACTGTAACTTTCTTTGGTCGACCCCTACCTCTCTTTGATCCTGGAGTGCCAACTTCATGAAAAACGTTTCCCGGCAATTCAGACAACAAGGGTAATCCATCAGCAGGCTGCAAAACGGGCATAGACGACTCCGTGCTTTCTTCCAATAGTATCACATCAGTAGCATGATTGCCGTGCACATTATCTGTTTGGCTATTGTTCGTGAAGATGGCACCATTAGCCAATATGCCAGACCCATTTGACATATCCTGGGCCACTGAAAAGGCTAACTCTGAAACACCCGTCCCCCGGAACAAACTGGCGTCTCCTCCTCTTGAAGGTGGAACAAGTATTTGTACATTAGACTGTTTTATCACCTCTTGACATATTTCTATGACTGACCGCATTAGTAGAAATTTAGCTGCAGTCATCAATTCTGGGAAGCATTCCAAACGTACCACGATTTTGGAAGTGTAAGCGAAGTCTAAAATGTCTTTAAAAACTTTGGGGCTTATCGTATGCATTTCAAGTTCCTTGCCCTCGCTGTCACCCTCTGTTTGACAACTAAAGACCGACTCAAAATACTCGCTGCACGCCGCTAATACTGCTTTGTGGGCAGAAAAGCTTTCCTCACCAACGCGCAAGACCACATCGCAAAACCTGCCTCCATCTTTCCTCTGAATGTTGAGGTTGTGTAGCATCTCCGCGCTGTGCTTGCTCACCTGATAGGTGTAGGAAGAATTCCAAGACTGCTCCACTATTTTCTCCATGCCGAATTCATTCAATTACAGTGGTGTTGGAGACAAGTCAGATAAACGTAAAGTAGTTATTAACGGCAACAGAGAAAACAAAATTAAACATTCAGCGACCACCCCTTCCTGTCTTTTAGCATCTAATGTTAGCAGGCAGCAAGGAAAAAATGGCAGCCCCCCAGCTTCCTGTGAACTTTGACCCGTTCTCTCGGAGGGGGGCGGTAAGGGTCGTTAATAATTTTTATTTCTCCATTTCAAATATATGTGTCAGAACAGACTTGCCAAACAACCCCCCTTACACAAACCCCAATACTTTTCAAGAATGCACGAGTATCACATCTTAAGACCATGCCATTATAAACGGTACAACTCTTCCTGATTTTCGTGTATTTTTTAAACGCCCCCTCCCCCAATGAGTTACACAGTCGAATCATGAAAAACCACCTCCGCCTCAACATCAGTCAAGATTATATAATATCTACACAAACAGACTTCATGGTTTAATTTCGTTTTTGTACTTAAAGACCAAACTTTGTTTAAATAGCCACATACAACACTCGCTCGCATGAGGTATTAACAAGCTTTGAGAATTTAAATTCGGCAAAGCTAGTTTGCTGCAAGTGCATGGACAGTAGGCGATACACTACTAAATGTAAAGCCACTATAGGCAATTTTTTTATATATTAACGGATTATCGGTAGCCCTACATTTCTTCTGATAGCACATTGTAATGTCTATGGGAGAATTAAAAAAAAAAAAGTGGTTCAGATCAATCCTCTTGAAGTCTCAATATTTAAGTGTTGTCTGTCACTGGGTATGATCTCCCGCGAAACTATGGAATTGCATTACGGCACAAGGTCGTGCGTCACTAAATCAGGAAGAGATTACCCATAATTGGAGTACAGTCGTTGATCGTGTTAGCAATATGCAGTGACCACGGGCATGTCTTCCCTGCGACGGTTAGTAAAAATCATTACACTAAGCAAACTAGGGGTGCCAAAATCAAGTCCTACAGAAACTGCCTCTAGTAACTTCAACTAACCAAAATCAGTTTCCCCAATGGATTGTATTCCAAGCTGCCAAATAGGGTCATACTGCTGTACCACCAGAAAGAAAGTGTGACTTTGTTTCATGAACATTTTATTTATTAATTCCTTTTTGTGCTTTTATAACTTAATAGCACAGTAGCATAAACTGAATCCCAACCACACCAAAAGAAAGGACAATAACGTGATTCAGAGCAGTGCTTCTTTTCCAGTGACTGGGCAGATTGGGAGAGGGTATGGATAAAAAAATAAAATAAAAAAAACGCCACAGAGAAAAGAAAGGCACAACAAGCACTTGCTGCTTCCCCACAGGGCTTCCTGAAATACTCCAGCTGGTTACCAGTAGAGCCACCGACTATACGATAGGACAACACACTTTGGAAAAGTAACACTTCGGGGAGGGGGCTCACTACTACGACCAGTAAAGGAAACACAACCATCTCTTGGTGGCTCTACTTAGTCACAGTTTTTAAATTTAACTGCAAAATAACATTCCCACACCTTGAAAAAGAAATCATATCTATTATGTACAGGAGGAATAAGATCTTTTCCCATGGTATGTACAAGTAGGGCCTATACATTATTTACTTCATTTTTTACTGCAATAAACTAACATACAAAAAGAAAATCATAAGGGAGAGAGGGGGGGGGGCATCAAAAGTCTCCATTATTTGTTGTCTTCCCCTTTACATAAGGTTAGGCCTTTACAATATCGGTGACTTCAAGGTTGAAGACAAAAACATGGCCAGACCATTTCTGATCTGTGTTTTGTCAAAAAAATTAAAGTTCGCTTCTAACACTAATTAGGAGATTGGGATGAAAAAGAAATCTTGCTACATCCAGCATTTTTACAAGCTCATGGTCGGAACTCTAGTTCATCTACACTTATAACTTTTGCAGGCATAGATGGAAGATGCTGCTCAAGCACATCAGTGCCAAACCATTTGGCTAAGCCAAGAGGGGGACTGCCTCCGCGTCGCTGGGAGTGGTTGGTCCGGTGAGGGCCATGGATCTGTAATGGAGGGCCTGGTACAGTCGGGTGCACTGCAAGTAACAGAAAACAGGGCATCTATGTTAAAATATATGTTCCTCATTTATCAAGCAGGCATTTAAACAAGCCCAGTTTGAATTATAACCTGAACTACACTCACTTGGTCTTTGTTGATGATGCTGCTGCTGCTGCTGCTGCTGCTGCTGCTGCTGCTGCTGCTGCTGCTGCTGCTGCTGCTGCTGCTGGAGCTGCTGCTGCTGCTGCTGGAGCTGTTGTTGCATAACTGCGAGCTGCATATGAGCGCTGGCTCTAGGAGGTAGGAGGGGATGCCCCGTTGTACCTAAAGGGTACAGTTGTTGTCCTAGCAGGGCAGGGGGCAAGCCCTGCAGCTGAGAAAGGTCTACATGGGGTGGAAATATGCCTGGTTTGGAGGAGAAACAAGTTTGATGAAGCCATAACAGGCGCATCAGCCATCGACTCGGTATAATTGAATACCTATAAAACACAAATGTCGAATTTCAAAACCAACCTGCTTGCAGCAGAGCTGGGCCAAGTTGTTGAGGTTGAATACCCTGGGCTAGCATTCGTTGCACCACACTGGGGTGAAGCTGAGGGGGAGGGGGGCGCACCATCGGGACATGGGATAGCAGCGGTACTGGATAAATGGGACGGGGAAAGGGAGAGGCTGACCCAGGGGACACCAGCGTGGGTGTGTGGTGTCCAGCAGAGCCAGGCCTGGGACGCTCATGGTCCTTAGTTTGTCGCGTGTGGGAGGACAGTGGAGTGGAGCAGGACTTTGCCACTCCAGATACAGCCCCATCCATTCCATCCAGAAAAGAGTTTGGGGAACAATTATCTGTAAATCACAAACGCCAAGCAACCATGTTACCAAAATTATGCAAAACAATCTATTGCATGGGTAGTATTGGAGGATATGCAAGAATATACCTTCTTGGGGGTGTGCAACCTCTTCTTTGCTGTCTGGACGACTACCTGGCTCATCTCTGCTCTTTTCCTTTGTTTCATACATTTTACGTATCACAGATGTTGGTGTAAACGATGGAGATAGCTGGAATACATACCATTCTTAGTTTTCATAAAGAAAAGGTTAATTGCACCTGCCTCTTTTGGAGTGCCAGGCTTTAGCAGATATCAATCAAACTCCAATAGCCAAGCTAACTCTGCCCCTTAAGTGAAACGACATCCAAGGCATTAGGACTCACCATGCTGGTAACTGTATTTCCAGGGGAGTTTCTGTCAGCGGGATGAGGGCCTGGACCCGGGGACCGATTAATCCGGGGTTGTCTGCAAACAAGAATGTCAATTATCTAAGTACTTGTAAAGGCGATCAACTACAGATGGGAAATGTTAATAAATATTTTAAGTAAATGCCAAGTACGCATCAATTTATTCTTACCATTTTGCTTATTTTATAGATTTTAATGCAACATTTTAATTAACTGGCCGATCAATATTGCCACTTAAACCGCATTCAAAAGACCTTAAGTGTACAGTGAGGTTGGCAAGACAGGAATATTTTGGTGCAGTTTAAGGTGGCAAAAGATTGAGGTAATTTGACATTAAAATATAACTTGTAGCATGTTCAAATTTATGTAACATGCAAGACAACGTTGTGAGAATTACCTTTACCTATTTGATACTTGATTTTTGCCACATTAAAAAGTAATTTATGTATTTTAATGTCAAAATAGGCGTGTATTAAATGCTAACCTGTTGCGATAGACCTTGTCCAGCTGCTGTTTGTTAAAGCCCGATTGGTAGGGGTGATTGGCATGGAGAGCAAGGTCTTGCTGGAACACCAGGGCCTCCAGGTCAGCCTGGTCCACTCCCATAGATAGCGCCCTCATCTGAGGACAACACAGCTATCAGAACATATGGATACACCAGATCATGATTCATAATGCAGGTACTCATTTAAATAGCAGCAATCTATGTGAAAATGGGAATTGAATAAATAATTGCTCAAGTGGAAATAATTTGATGCTATTCAAAGCAGAAATTAACTTGTCAACTGAAATATGGTGAAATTTAGATGGTCTACAATGTAATCTGGTGTTTAGATTCCACTTTGTGACTTGTGATGCCTAAATGGTGGAGTTTGTTACAATAGCCACACCAATAGTAAGTACATTCTATTTATAAAGCGCCTTTCAAAACCAGTTACAAGGTCCTGTACAATGTAAAAACATTAAATAAATTAAATCGAAAGAGCACCAAAGTGTAGGCTAATATCATCTTCCCTGTATGAAGCAGAGAAGGTCTGTTTCCAACCTGCTGTTGTGTGGTGAGAACTGGGCTCATGGGTCTGTGAAGGTCTGGGAAGTGCTCTCCCAGCATCGACTGTGGACCCATTGAATAGCCTGGAAAAACAAAATCAAATCACATAGTCAGTTTCTATAATAAACACACTTGATCTGGCCTCCTTGACTTACCAAAAATGAAACATTTCTACATACACACAAATACACACACATCGTCTCACACATTTCCCTCGTTGCAATGTAAATACCTGCTCCCGGTTGCAAGCGTCCATGAAAGTAGTCTGGCGATGGTGCTCTCTGTGGGAAGAGAGGCGGCGAAGGCCCCCTGTGCAAAAGGCCATGGTTTGGGATGGGGGCTGGCGGGGCATCTGTGCTGCCCAACAGACTGCTAAGGAGTGTGGGAGAGCCACTACGAGGGGGCCCCTGTGCTCCAAGGAGCTCCTATATACAGAGACACAGTTTAGAAAAGGCTTTATCGACAGCAGCATTCCATGCAAAGCCTTTAATGCAAATGGTTCCAAAATAACATTTAAATCACAACTTAATTATGTGCCACAATAGGGTTCAACAGCATCTACTAAACAAAACTATTTTGAAACTAAAGTTACTGGATTTTATGCAATCAAAAAAGCTACTTATCAGATCCTTTATTATTGAAATGTACACACCTGGAATATGTTTTTCTGCTGTGGGGCAGGCACTTGGGCTTCAGGAAGAGTCACCCGGGAAGGGTCTGAGGGCTGTTGAAGCTGAAGGTTGGAAACACTTATAGCTTCTGCAGATACTATCAGGTAAAATCCAACAGATATTTCAAGACCCATGTCTCATTGGGCATTTCAGCTGGTTCACGGTCAAATATCTGTTCTTTTAATGGCCAATTATGTTTTATAAGGCAAAGGGTTTAAAATGAATAACAATTTTGCAGACCAAACACTGAGCCCAATGAGATGAGGGAACAACAGGGTTCATACACATTCTTGGTGCAAGAGATTCTTGTGAATGGCTGAGACCATGGGGGAATTAAAGCTTGCCTTGCATATAATCTAGACAGCTCAAATTTCCAAACTCAACTGTAGAGGATGATCAACGGGAATTGCACACCCTTTCACAGTAGATTGACTTGCACATGGAATAATTACACATAGAATAATTACACTTAACATGGAGGCTATACAAATTTATGCCCATCCTTTTCCTGACCAAGAGTTGACCTTTGTGAATGTTGGTTAGTTATTTTGGTGTATGCCTAGCATGCAGCATGTGCTTTTTCAGAATTTAGAATCCCTACACAGGAGCACAGGTAAGCAGTTACCTGTCCTGGTGCAACATGCATAGCGGTTAGACATCCAGCGCTAGCTCAAGCAGCATGCCGAAAGAGCGTTTAACACTCGAGAGCGACGGTCACACTTACATCATTGCCGTTGGCTTTGGGGTGGGTAGGCAAAGTTCCACTTGCCTTCATGCTGCTCACCAGCTTGTTGAAGGCTGACATGTCAGGGTCACGCGAGCGTGGCCCGACACGAGAGCCACCAGTTAAAGCTTCCTCTAGGTGCTCAGCCATAAATGGCGTCCCATCTCCCCTCTGCTTAGGTGGGGCCTTGTGCACCTGCATTTCGGGCGCCAGTTTCAAGCCTTTCAGTCCGCCCTCCACCTCCTCCAGAGAGAGCACGGCTCCTGTGTGAGCTGAGGCAAGACAGGCGCAGTCACACAACCATACCATCTCTCAATAGAATACGACTGAATTACTTCCCCACAAACTGACTGAGAGATGACTGGAAGGTCTGAAAAGGTAATCTTCAGAAACCCCTATTACAAGAAACTATTTAAAACGGTGATAACTTACGCTAAACAGGGTTAACCCAATTTAGCATGAATATACCTTTCAAAAATCCTTATTTCACACACTTAGCCAAAGAGAGAATACTGTTGAATGGTGATAAGACACTCACTGCTCTCCTTTAGCCTGGCCTTGTTGACTGATAGACTGGAAAGCAGAGGCTTTAGGTCAATTTTGGCTTTGTGTAGAAGCTCCAGTATGTCCACTTTCTCCTTGCGGTCTGAAGATTGGATAGGTGTGAAGTATGGGATAGGGCCCTGGCTGGGAGAAGTACAGCGGGGATCCAGCCCTAAAAGCAGGTTGAAAACCAAATCAGAGTAGCTGGTAAACTGGAGTAAGAATGGTCCCGTCCTGATAGAAGATGAACACGTCAGGGGTGTATGTGACATACCTGCCAGTCTTTCCAGCTCCTCATGGGGGGTGGAGCGCAGGCTACTGGAGCGGCTACCTGATGGGCTCAGGTTACTGGAGAACCACCGGCTGAAGCGGCTGGCCGACACAGGGCCTTCCCCCAGAACGTCCTCTATCATCTGCAAGACACAGACAGGAGCCTGTGAGAGAAAGTGGGCAATGCTAAATGGCAGACTGAAGGGATGAATGCAGTAGCGGCACTTACGTTTCGAGCTCTTTCCGTCAGAATAGCAGATTGCTAGATGAATCAGATTAGGGTTCTCAGTTTGACACTGGTAGATGGTATAGTAGACTTTCTTTAGGCAAGTCTGAGCTTTATATATACACTGTTTCCTGTCCCTTTTATGCATGATTTTGGAGTGACTAGTACTTGAAACTGATGGGCATAAATTTGCACCTGAATCACTAAATAAAGAAACTGTTATACCCATTGGGTACAAAGCACCTTATGCTCTTAATACAATAACACTAACAACAAAAGCTCAAGGCTGAATCAGATGTTTAACCACTGACCAAACCCAGTGTGAGTGAGGGAAAGGTTTGAGAATATTAAACGGAGGACACAAAACCCAATGTGCATACCTTTATCCCCCCAAAGCATGCAGTGCTTCCCAAGACTTACTGAGGCCAACCCAGGCATGGTCTTCTCCAAGTTGAAGAATTCATTGAAGTCAAAGTCTCCAGCGGTCTGCTCTGGGAGAACTTCTGGGTGTGGGACCTCTTGATCAGTTGTAACGTGTCGCAGCACATCTGGCTCTTCTGCCAACCCACCGTTACATTCTACTGCTAAACAGAGGGAAGTGCACTTTTAGTTAATTTACAAAAGCCTTTGATCAAGTATCAGCAAATGATACATTTGATGGTTCCAAAATGCAACTTAAAGCCAGTTTCTGGGAAGTGGGAAAATACGTTAGACATGCCTTCTTTCACAGAGTCTGTGCGCTTCTTTGGGCGCTTGGTTCTGCGTTTGTCATCCTCCAGAATCTTGTCATCAAATCCAATGAGCTCGATTGTCTCAGATTGGCTGGTGGGACCTCCAGAGAACCACTCTGGTTCCTCCTCAGCGTAAGAGTCATTTCGTCTCCTCTCACTAAATACACGTTTGTCACAACCACCATCTCGCTGCAAGGGAGAGTTGAAACAGGAAAATAAAAGAATATTAAATATACATTTAGAAATAAATGTATACCGGAATTTGCCGATTATACTTCAGACCGAGAAGTCTCATATATTAGCCCTTCCATCCCCTAGAAAAGGTAAGATCAGATGCTTGTTAAGTGCATACGAGTGGTATTACACACCCTAAACCTCTTGTCCTTGAAGTCTCTCTCACGTTCCCTCACATTCTCAACACGGGCTTCTCTCTCAAAGCCTCGTGCCGCAATAATGCGGCCACTGCCTATGCGGCGTGCCCCTCCAAGTCTGAGACTCTCATTCTCCTTATTTTCCAGGGGGCTAATAGGTCGACGGGTGAGGGGTACAGGCACAGCATTGCCCACACAGCCCCCTCCAAAACTCCGTCGCTGGGGGCTAAGCACAACATCAAGGTCATCTTCTTTTAGGCGTTCACGGGGATCTGAAATGCAAAACAAAAAACAGGTTTATTAGATACATTGGAACTGTCTGTTGGTTGCTTAATATTTAACAGCATGTAAATTAATAGATGTTCAAATGAATATTAAAACCAAAGTAAATTTTACCTGCAATTCTACGTTTAAGAGGGACTCTGTCATCAACAGGGTCTTTCTTATGTCCTTCCACAGGAGAGCTACGTTCTGAGGTTGGATACAGTGAGGCATGCCACTTCTCAGGGTCCCACACTCCATCACTATAAAACAGCAGTTAAAAGCAAGCCAGTATTAATTAGGGTCATTCAAACCAATGTAATACTTCTAACTTTCATTCAATAGTACTTATAGCCAAATTGTATGGTGCAAAAAAACCAAACGGCTTTACCTATCATATTTTTCCGCGAGACACTCTGGTCTTTCATTAGAGCATGGGGATTCCTTGATTTCCAACAGCTCATCCTGTAACATAATTTCACATTATTATTGTGGTTATACATGCATGTAATACAATTATACCTTAATAAAGCCCAGATTAAACCGTGGCACGTATATTACCTTGGTGTATCTGTAAGCAGATTTTAAAGTGGGATCCGTCAATTGGACCAAAGGAGCATCACAGTTACCCTTTTCTTCAACTGCAGCATCCTTTTCCATGATGGATTTAGAGGGCCAAACCAATATCAGCTTCTATCTCAGAAATGTGTAACTGAGACATGGTATAATATTGAAAGGAAAATATGTTATAAAAAAACGAGGACACGTGTAAAACGCAGAAATAAAGATTGATGCACTGGTGTAATTTCATGAAGTATCAAATAAATGATGAACTGCGTTATTCAACTGTATGGCTAACTTGCCTATGAAGAGGAATTCAGTTCAAATGGAAAACTTTTCATCACCCCATTGTCCCAATAAATAACTAAAGGGTTCCAAACTTAACTATTATGGCGCTACTTCACTTAACACGTCAGTTCAATTAACTTGCTAATTGACAAACAGATTGCATGACTTGCTAGTTCAGATGGTAGGCTGGTCAAACAAGTCAATTAAATTTGCTAGACTCACGACTAAAGATGTAATTTTATTAGAAACAGCTACAGAAAGTTTGCTCAGGAGATAGTTATTCGAGTTTGTTGATGTTAAATTTACTGGGTGGCATTAGCTAGCTAACTTAGCTAACGTGACCAAGCCAAGACTAGCCACGGTAACGTTGGAACGAAAAGATTCCGGTGAATGAACAGTTAACGCTATACCGGCAATTTAGTTATCAAACTCACACACAGAAATTGCATGACCAGTTCCAAAAAGTTAAATAACGTATGTAAACTTACAATGATGACTCGAAAATGTCGGGTTAGCTAGCTGTTTGTCTTTGTAGTTGGTCGACAGTCAGAGACGCTTGCTAGCTAGCTACGCTAACCTAGGTAGCTCCTTTGGCTAGTTAGCTAGCTAGCTAGCTAGCTAGGCTGGGAAAATGCCCAGCCAGTAAGTGCGAAAATTCCAAGCCGCTTTAGTTGCAATTACTTTAGAACAAGAGCTGTGTCTCGGTGTAATCAAATGAACCTATGCAAATAAAAAAACAATTTACTGCTGGGACTTTCTAAATACCAACTATTGTCTGTTCTTTCTCTGTTTCTCAATCGTAGCAGCGATTTTCTATGATCACCGCTTCTAAGAGGGTCCTGGATCGGATTAAATACGGGCTATTAGCTAGTGCCTTTATACAATATAAAATGTTTTCAGTTTGTATTAATTAAGTGACGATTACCGTTAATTTTACTTATAAATACTTCTTACTTAACTGTAAATATATAGATTTTGATAGATTTACGTATTTTGTAAGTCGCATTTCTGATAGGTAATTTGAACGCATCTAAAAGGCATTAAATAGGGCATCTATTAACTGATTTAACAGGCTTGCTTAATTTGTTTAACGCAGTTGACCGGCGGCACCGGCTAATCTAAATAACTTTTAACGGTTTCAAAATGACTAAGCACACAGCTGTTAAGGACGTATAGTTATCAGTTAATTTTAAGTTTTTAAAATAGTATACATTTGAATGAAAAATATATTTAATAATTTGGTTTTAACTGAAATAGCACCAAGTCGTATAAACCTAATTCCCTTTTTCGGGCGGTCCCTGGTAAAGGCTAGTCTGAACCCAACTCACCCAGGTTGGTTTCATTTACAGATACAATGTGTTGCATATGGGCAGCGGTGGTATTTCTACATTGGCAATGAGTTTTAACACGCATTTTTAGAAAACTAGGCTATCGATATTACGTTCCTTGAAAGCCAATAGAGGTAGTATCTCTATAATCAAAAAATTACTTCTCATGTTTCACTAAATGCCTTCGTAGCGCAGCTAAAGACAGTCAAGATGCCTGCCGTCGTTATTCAATCAGAGTTGTTTGAGGGTAACTGGAACGAAACTTCTCTCCGTGGCGTCCAAATACAAACAGAGTAGCTCGCTGGCAATACAGCCTGGAAATAACTGTCAATTCTCTTTAATGTGTAACCTGTTTATTTTATTTATTTTGTTTACCTTGTAGCTGTACCTTTATCCTCACTTTAGACTCGGGAGTCTTATCAAATTCGTGACGTAGAGTGAATAACTTGTTTTACTCATGAGAATAAATAGGCAACAATACGTCGGCTCCGTAACGTTAACTTGATTTGTATCCGAGGACGTTTTAAAATATATCATTTTTTTTATATACACTCAGGGTTGGTCCAAGGACCTCAGCAAACTTTAATCCCGATATAAAGGACGGAAAGGGTCGCGCGACAGCAAGTTTTAATATACATTATCTACAATGCCAGTTAAAGGACAAAATGTATCGCTTAAAAAGTCCATCAGTCAGACAAGGCACGTCAACGTTGGTGCTGCTAGACACGTAAATAATTTATCCCGAAAGATTGTCTACAGAGTGGGATATACTTGGAATAAAGGTGGACGACTGAAAGAATTGAGAATGAGGTTAGAACTCAAATAAATAAAGGCTACTGTTGTGGCATTGTAGCCATATTCCTTACTTATTAGTTATTCATCCATTAACACTTCTATCTACTGGTAGGCACCTTGCACGGAAGTTCCTTAATATATGGATACGGAGGACTTTTGGCCGAATCCATCCCTACACTGCCAGGTAGCTAGCTTCCAATGTTTCAGAAATCAAATGCATATTTGAAATATCTAAGTTTTAAACAGTTCTAAAACATAAGTTTGCTGAAATGTTCAGGTCCTTCCATTGCCGCAGAGTCTTGCAACCAGCTTTTCAGGGCTGGAGAGATGAGTGGTGGGTTGCTCGAAGGGAGTGGAGCCTTACAGTGCGGGCAGAGTGTCATTACAGGTTTGTGTGTGCACTGTTTTAAATTCCAGATCACTGAGGCATGCCATGACAAAATCGTTCATTAATGACTGGATTTCAGTATACTGAATGACCTGTTGAATGACCTATAGTGCCAACTTCTTTGTTTTAGGTACTACCTGTACAGCAGGTCTTTCCACACTTGGCAACAGTTTGTTTCTTTAAAGAGGGAGAAGAAGAAGAAACTCAAGAAAGCATTGTGCTTTGGTATGATGGTCCATGCCGTAGTTCCCATACCAGAAATATTTGAGCACACCTGAAATTGTTAAAAAGCTGCTTGGATTGTCATAATTTCTTTATGTTTTTCTATTTCTTTAAGCACATATAGCTGTTTTTGTTAGCATAAAAAAGTGAACAGTTGAAAAAAGTTGCAGTGCTCTGAATGTTTTTTTGTGTGCCCTTAAAAGTGCACTTCCCATTGAAAACAACAATACAATATTTTCATATCAAGTGTATTTACTCATACGAAGCAGTAATTTGTAGTGAGTATTCTCCTTTGCTACAGCTGGTGCACAATGTACGCGTGTGACCTGGAGCAACTGGGAGGTGTTTCTGGAGATGAGGCGAATGAAAGGCAGGATGCTTGAATCTGCTTTGGAGCACAGGAGACTTGCAGTTCTATTGTGAGACATTTAGATAACTTTTTTTCTAGTAAAACTTTCACCCAAAGTACAGTTTCCAAGCGTAGTTTAAATCATGTTAATGTTGTCTTCTGCTGTTGTAATTTAT
This sequence comes from Galaxias brevipinnis, assembly GCA_036023535.2. Classification (NCBI taxonomy): domain Eukaryota; kingdom Metazoa; phylum Chordata; class Actinopteri; order Galaxiiformes; family Galaxiidae; genus Galaxias; species Galaxias brevipinnis. The sequence continues at coordinate 14,629 of JAVQIZ010000865.1, forward strand.
ACTTCTTGGTAAATAATGTTTGTTTTGTTTGACTAATCAAGCCATCTCTTTCTATCAAATCAACCCTATATTGCTAGCCATTGTTTTTGGAGTATGTGCTGGACATCTGCACAAACATCCTGTGGCCCACTAATCTTTGCACAGCCCTTGTCTAAAATCTATCTAAAATCTAAAATCACAGTCCAGTCTTTACGGAAGCCATGAAATGCTCTAATTTGTCATTATCTATTTTATACAGTTCATCATGGAATCTGTGGAAAACTAAGCTTCAGCAGCAACATAATCTCTGTCTCCTGGAGGACCATGCCCTGCAGCACTGGGCTCTTTCACTTCAGTGCAGGGTAGGCACCTAATCTAGACGGCTTACTTTCAACTCCTCTAGATGTTATATTGATGTCAAAGTAACTTGCTAAGAATGTTGCCATCCACTACACGTAACCATGGTGCTGCGTTATAGGCTTGGCTTCAGTGGAGAGAATTGTATGTGGCTGCCTGTGCTCAGAGAGAGAGGGAGTCCAACGCTTCAATCCACTACGTTCAGGGGCTGAAATTGAAGGCTCTGCGTGGCTGGATTAGCTATGTTCATTGCCGTCAGGCCAAAAAGAAGCCACAAGGTCAGAATCAGGTTTATTGCCAAGTAGGTTAACACATACAATAATTTGACCTGGTGTTATTGGGCACAATAAAAACACAAAAGGGAAAAATATGAAAAATGCAATAACAAAAATATGTGAAATAAGTGATTCACATTAAAATGTATAAAAACGTTTTTGTTGTTGACATAGTAAATAGTTGGCTTGTCTTTAAACAGCAGTAGCAATGAAGCCATAAATAAACCTTGGTGTAATGCAATGCGCCATTATAGTTCACTGAAAAACATGTATTGTTTATTTATTATCATAATAGCTCTTATCAAATGTTTTTATTCTGACTCTGGTCTCTTCTAGTTGTGGCTTTGTGTGCCTTCCATCACAAGTTGGTTTGGAAGTCCTGGAATAAATGGCGAAGTGAACTCCAGAGCAAACAGGGCCAGTTGGACAGATGGCAAGCTGCTGAAAATCTTGCAGAAAAGAACCGGCAACGTCGTGCACTTGGCCGCTGGAGGAATTGTATCCTTTTTATGTTCTTAACTAACCCGACCGAATACATGCCATGGCACTTTCCTTAACGAGAATGCTATTGTATGGTCCCTAACCTGTTGTTCAGATGTGGAGCTGTGCACAGAGGAGGGTGAAAAAGTCCATGTCGCAAGCCAACACAGACATCGTCAGCTGTTGGTGAGAAAGCACTGTTAACAGTGAAGCATATTTGTTAGTATATTACAAGTATTTATTGTATTTTATCGATTTCAATCTGTACTCTGTAGCATGCCGGGTTGCAAGGCTTGATGGTAAATGTATCTCAAAGCAAAACACAAAGACTGAACAAAATCATGGCTGTCCAACGGTATAAACATGCTGTGAGTGTACATATTTTTCACCTATATATAGATTGTACCAAATTAAAACACTGTTTTCTAATTTCCAACTTGCAATTTAAGTCTTTCTGTTGTCATAGGTTACAAAGAGATATTGGAGTCTTTGGAAACAACGTCTTGAAGAGACAGAAGACAAGACACTTCAACCACAAATAGAGATGGCACATTCACATTATGGGTAAGATAGGACAGCCCACAATGTCTTATCGTTTTATCGTTATATGATGTAAATCAGAGATTAACCATCAACATCTGTTAAATGTTACATGTTTGGTTGTTTAATTTGTAAGAATGTTGGCCTGAGAAATATTTGAAGTCCTCATATTTTTGGTTAAAGAAGTTGTTTTAACCCTGAAATAATGTATCGTAAAAATATCTATATATTTGTACTTTGTATTTATGTTATTGGTCTTCCTCTTATAACATTGGAAGCTCTTCCCTGTTGACCAACTTTTTACACCTCTGGAGAGAGAAGCTTGCTGATCTTAGGCAGACAAAGGTATTTATCTTGAATCTCACTAGCATACACAAACGCACACAAACAAATTCATGCATGTTAAGAAATTTTTTTGTAAACAGGAGTTAGAGCATCGTTCTGATGTCCTGTTAGCTGGCCGCATCTTGCCACTGTGTTTGAATTCCTGGATGGAAGTGACGTTAGAAAGACGACAGCACAAAGATCAGGGACGAAGAGCAGAATTCCACAATCGGTTTGTATTTAGTACAGGAATCCTCTTTTATTTGGGCTTGCACTTGTTTTTATATGGATATACCATATATATCTGTCTTGCTATTGTGCTGTAGATCTGACCATGCTGTATGTTACCTCTTAGGCAGAGGCAATACATCTGGGCATTTTACACCTGGTGGGGACGTTCAGAGGAGAGGAAAGAGCAGAGGCTTTCTGAGAGAATGGTATGGCAATCTTCATTCTCCTAAGTGCAACTCAGTCCACCTATTCAAAGAATCAGGCATGTTGAATGAATTGCCCTCTCGATAAGTGTCCATCTAATTGCATATATAAACAATTATAAAGAACACGACCGCCTGCTCCTAGGCTGTCCTACACGAGGAGCGGCTATGTGTGCAGCGAGTCTGGGCTCACTGGAAACAGCGGACAGAGCACCAGATACAGGAGAGAGAGAAGCAGAAAGCCTCAGACACTATGTACTCAAAGACGCTGATCATGAAGACACTGAACGAGTGGAAGGACCATATCAGTGAGATCCGGGACAGGTGAAAAGAGTCTACTTTTGTTGCGTTCTGAAGACTAATGGCCATAATTCATGACGAACGAATAATTGTGATAACTGTTTTTTTTTTGGCTTCTATTCTCTGGTCCCAGGAGGAGCAAAAAGGAACAGGCCTTCCACTATGGAGACCTCTGCATCATGAGACGTGCCATGAATGGCTGGAAGGAGGTACAGTATCTTATCACCTCCTTCTACGTTCCTAGTCAATTATGTAAAGAGAAATGAAGCGCTATATTTAAGAGAAATAACAGATCGAATAGAGTTAATAACTAGGTGGGGATGATGCTTCTCTGTTTGGTAATGAAATCAATTGATTTATCATCATCTCTGATGTGGTTTGTCAGTTTGTCAAGAGCAGAAGGAGCTTAGGCATCAGGACAGAGCAGATGGACCGCTACCATAAAGACAAGGTCCTGAAATGCACCTTTCAGGCCTGGAAGGTACTTTACGTATTCATCCGTTATGTTTTGGAATTGGGGCCTTGTGCCATTCTACTCTTCAGATAAACTATCGTGTACACCAACTGCTTTCAAACGTCAGTAAATTATGTTTCTGCTTTGTATTCCTTAAACTCCAGGAGCACCACCAACAAACCCAGCAGATCTATGGCCATGTAGAGGAGCGCTATAACGTTCAGCAGCAGCACTCTCTCAGGTAGCAGCCACTGACCACAATTTTGGATTGTTTATGTTAACGGAAAAAAAACATATATTGTCTTCAAATGTAAATTAGTGGTTTTACATGAACATGCATACTGACTCCAGAGGAGCAAACATGTTACTGCATCCCACATTGATCTTCCTGAGCTCCACTCCATACTGCTCACACATACCCTTTCTCTCTGTTTCACTTGCATTTCTTTTGAACAAAAATTACTTCACATCCCTGCATTATTTATATCGCAACAAAAGGAAGAGAAGGAGGGGTGTAATACATCTGGTCCTTGAAGATCATTCTGCCGCAGGTTTTTCCTACATGGCCTAATTTTGGACCACAAGCATCAGCCAATAAGTCTTTGGCCAATTATTGATGATACGGCTAATAGTTGGATTTAAATCTCATTACCTCTGTTGTGTTTTGTCAACTTCGTCTTCTTCTCAATACGTGTTTGAAATGTCTCCACAGGAGGGTCCTTGGAGTGTGGAGAGAGAACGCAGTCCTTTTTGCTGAGGACAGGATCAGAGAGCACAAGGCAGACGGCCACTTCCAGCGTTGCCTTCAAGTCAAGGTAGTACTGCAGTCTCTGCACGACATCTTTTTAAGTCTTTATTGGAGTCGCCGTTGAAACAATTTGTGCTTAGTTATGTAGTTATATAACTGACCTATTCTTGACCAAGGTGTTTCTAGCATGGAGACAGTCTACGGCATTCTCAGTGTCGAAGCACCAACAGCAGGGGGAGCTATTAACAAGGGCTCAGACTGCGATAGATCGAGGTGAGAAATAAGCAAACATTCTACAATGACAAATTGCAGACCGTCTTTTGTGTTGTTGTGAAATCATAAACAACGTCTGGTACGTGTTAGCCGTGTTTCTCGCAGTGCGCATTCCAATATACCCAGTTTCTAAATCACTTTCATATGACTAGTGCGGCTTAGAGGTGCTCTCAGGAAATGGAGGGGGCAATGCTGTAAGGCTGTGGAAGAGAGTATCAACATGCAAAAGGCCAAAGGACACCACAAATCCAGGCTTTTGTGTAGAGTGTTGAGTGCGTGGAGCTCACAGCCACACCAAGCCAAGCAATACGAGGTTGATATTTCTTTGTTTTCATCAAAACCCTGACATTTACGTGTACTCTACCAGTCACAGTATTATCCAATGTTGTTGTTTTTCTATCTATCATACAAACCTTTGTTAGGCAACGAAGCAGAAAGGGGCTGCATTACTGAGACTGAGGACATGCAAGCGCTACTTTCAACGCTGGACAGTTGAGGTCAGCTTATTCTCTAAGAACGACACATTTTGAAGTGAATCCTGTCCATTATGAGTTGTCCCAGAGTCACATTTGAAATGCTTCCAGTGGAGACTTTTATGACAGTGAGTCACCTGGGGTCAAGTCGGTAGTGGTCTGGTGTTTCAGACTGTTTTTCCTCCTTGTTCCAGCTGCAGTGCAGACGGAGAGAAGGGGAGCAGACAGAGCGGGCCCTCTGGCACTGGTCCCTCAGTCTGCAAGCCAAGGTAACACCTGCCTGCACATAACACCAAGCTGTCAGCCTGATGGGAAAGTTGCACAGTGAAGTATTGAAATCTGACTTAACGGCCACAACTATAATTAGAGCATATTACTGTCGATTTTAGCTCTAGTGCTGTGCCCGTTCAATTAGGGATTTAGTCCTCATGGGGCTAAACACCGGATGCATATGCGCATGTAGATACCAATACGTTTTCTGGTACCAGAAAATACAGCATCTGGACCCAAAATAACAACATAACTATTGATCTTTAACCATAAATGACCATTTTAGCTGAGGTTAGAAAAGACAACAGTAGAGCAATACACCTGCAATACAATTTCAACTTCATACTGTGCCCAGTCAATCGAGTTACAGACATACATACAGACTCCTGCCTTTATAGTTAGATGGTCGTCATTCCACATCAAATTATCAATCAAGGTTTTATGAGATGCATGTATTTATTGTGTGTGTGTGTGTGTGGGGGGGGGGGGGTTCATG
>JAVQIZ010000867.1:0-10860 GCA_036023535.2 Galaxias brevipinnis
ATTAGAAAGAAACAGAGGGAGCAATGGAGGAGAACGGGCTGTAAAAAGAGAAGGGGCAGAGACTGAGGAGAGGACAGAGAGAGAGAGAGAGAGAGAGAGAGAGAGAGAGAAAAGAGAAGGGGCAGAGACTGAGGAGAGGACAGAGAGAGAGAGAGAGAGAGAGAGAGAAAAGAGAAGGAGCAGAGACAGAGGAGAGGACAGAGAGAGAGAGAGACAAAAGCCCGGGCGGAGGAATCCGCACAAAGGCAAACCGTGTCAACATGAACGAGAGAGTGGTGTAAAACAAGCCATTCGACCAAAAAGAAAATATAACAACGATAAAAAAAAGGACGAGAGACGGTGGAAATTGGTTCTAATCAACGTCAGAGAGGGGGAGGGAAAGAAAAAAAAAGAGGAAAAGGGGGGGGGGCAGGAAATTCAGACGCATGCACCGCCACAGAAAGAGCAACAAGTCTCGTTCGGATTGGAAACCAGGCAGCTGGTTGAGGCTCCCCCGAGACTTATTAAAATGGAATTCTTGATGCTAATCTTTGTTTTCTCACAAAAAGGGCTGACACATCCTTGAGAGGCATACTGCATGTATATTTAATGGCAAGAAAAAAAACTGAAAAAAAACTCTGCATATATTTAGCATGGCACCTCGTTGTTTGGTGCTGCGTGTCACTGTCGCCCACTGGTTCACTGACAGTCACCGAATTGCAGCCCCATTATTTGGGGTTTATCTGCATTCTGCCCCCCCCCCCCCTTTCCCCGTTGGCATAGCGTACACGTTCACGTATCACAGCCTGGCAGTGGAGAGAGGCAGGCGAGGACGGAACCGCCACCAGGAAGAGAATTGCAAACAATGAGACAAAATAACCTGAACAATGGAAATCAACTTAGTATTAAATTCCACTGGGGAAAACAACAATTACCAGAGAAGCGTGGCGATAAACAATATTGTTAACATCACATGTGGGAAAAATAAAGGAAAACTAGACAATATTGTGAGGGTTCCGCTTTATTATTGTCAGACGGCTCAGGTTCTTTGGAGAGACTATGGGATATTGTGTTTGCCGGGGCCTCCGGGGGCCACAGAAGGCAAAGCCACATGGAAGGCTAGGAGAGGCATGGAAACGCACCTGTCTTCCCACAAAAACAACCACAGGGTGCCCATCCAGAGAGAACCGGAGCACCCAGCCTGCATGGCATGCTAGCTCTACGGCCGTCACACATGCACGCTGCTCAGCATCCAGCCTCCCCCCAACCACACCCGAATATCTGCTTGCAACCTGAACACAACTACCTCTTTTGTTTGTCCTTTTCTTTGTGGGGGAGGGGAGAAAGATTATAATAATAAAATTGAAATTAAAAAACAAGTGATCTGGATTTTCTGCTTGAGCCGTTAATAATGTCTAACAGCTGTCACACGCGGGGCGGCCGCACGCCGAGGTGGGCCCGAGGCTGCCTGACGAGAAGCAGGCTGACACTCAGGAGGGGCGGGGGGGTTCGGGAGGAGAGACAGAAAAGGGAGAAAGAGCGAGAAAAGGAGAGAGAGAGAGAGAGAGAGAGAGAGAGAGGGAACGAGAGAGAGAGAACTACAGAAAGAAAGAATGAAAGAAAGAAGGGAAATCTCTATTACACACAAAAACAGCGGTTGTTGACGGTGGACAAACGTATCAGTGGGTTCAATCTCTCGACGATATCATTCCTGTCCTGCTCTGTCTTTTTTTTCTTCCCTCTTGCTGGAGAGGAAGTGGGCGGAAAAAAATAAAAGAAGCGGAGCAGGTTTTTTAATCCAACATCTCACTTCCTTAAATTGGGTGTAAAAGCAGAAGGGGCCGGTTTTGAAATCTAAACGGTGAAACCAAACCCTGGAAGGTATTACCCGGCCTGTCGCTCTCGCCCGTGGGCCTCCTTTGTGTGTTGGGTTGTGTGCCCGCCCAGCGCTCGGGGCGAAGGCTCCATGGCACCATGCCACCCAGTGTGGGGCGGGCGGCGGTCTGTTTGAAGAGCCCGTTTCGGTGACTTTGCAATCTCGGGCCAAAGAGCTCTCGCAAAGCCAAACTCTCTCCGTCTAAGCCCCCAACCCCCCCCCCCCCTGTTCCTCAGGACAGATTTGCTGACGCGGCGAAATCTCCACAAAGACACGGAAGTCGCGAGACTTTGGCGATCTTCATTTCTGCCGACGTCGAGTCAGCCACTTCAATTATCTGATCCTAACAAACTCCAGATGCCTCTTGTTATTTTTGACGACTGCCTTCTGCAGGCCCCGGCGTAATAATATCATGACTACATCCACTCTGTGAGGGAATGTTTATCTGGTCAGTCTTAACAACAGGGACCTCTGCCATTTTTTGTTCTCGTCACCAGACGGCGTCACAGACAGGAAGTCACCAGCCCTCAACTTGAGATGGCCTCCAGTCACACCACGGCAGAGGTGAGAGGGCAGGGTTCCCATAGCAACGGTGGCGTGGTTCCGAGGCGGGGGGGGGGTAGTTCACCACATTGAGGACACTTGACCGCAGGACCGAGCGAGCCGCGTGACTCCTTCAGCGGGAGAGGCAGGTACGGGCAAGGTGTGTGTTTCAGGGCCGGGTGTAGGGTGCCAGGGCCAGGGGCCCCCGCTCGGGGCCAGCCAGGGAGGCTCCTGTGACATCATGTCTGCTCCGCGCCGCTCACGCCGCTGCGCAAAACAATCCACCCCGACACGAGCGGTCGGAGACGGAGCCAGGCCCTGTTCGCTCTCCCTACACAGGGACGCAAGAGGGAGGGAGGGAGGGAGGGAGGGAGGGAGGGAGCGGCAGCAACACACCGGGCCGTAGCCAAATGGAACTTGGCCGTCGACCCACGTTCTGTCACAGCACTCCCACCGCTCCGGCTCCCTGAAACAAGTCGCCTTTTAATGGGATATTTTGTGGTTTGTTTAACTTGTCATTTTTCTTTTTGCTCCAAAAAAAAAACCGTCAAACTTTTTTTTACTTAAAAAAAAAGGTGGGTCTCGAAGGCTTTTCATATTCCTAGGCCAAATCTGAAAACTGTTCCTGATTTAGTGATTGTGCTGGCACCGGCACCCCAGATTTGGGTGTTGGGCAATTACAGTGAGGTGCTGCCGGCTCCAGCCACTGCCCCTGTCTGGGTCCATGGAGCCTGGAGGTAGAGGGAAGGGATTGTGGATGGGGGGGGGGGGGGTGAGACTGGGCGGGGTAACAGCTTAGGACGGCAGGGGTTCACACATAGAAATGGCTACAAAGTCAAGAAGCTTCCCAGACCTCACAAAACAACCTTCGCCCACTCACGGAGGTGCCTTCCTTTAAAGACCGGGTTGTAACCAGCCACTTTCCGAGCTCGACCAAAACACCTGTGTTTGTCTTTGATGCCTCTTCCCGACAACCCCCGAGGGCCCATGGGATATTCCAGCAACGGGCCATTCAATAAAACCCATAGTAAAGTTATTTATTCCCCTTCGGAAAAGAAACCAGGGGCAGAAGCCAGACAACAGAGGCTACCTTTGAAGAGGGAGGCCGCTCGGATATCCAGCGAGGACGTTAAAAACCAAGGGAATGGCAGGGACATCCTACCAGAAAACAATAAAGGGGGGGGAGAGAGAGAGAGAGAGAGAGAGAGAGAGAGACGGTGGGCTGTGTTTTTTTTATCTTTCAAAACACGCTGTAAAAGACACAGCAAGCAGGGGTCTCCAACAATGGCCCGAGGCGGGGGAGGATGGCTGGGCCAACCGGGGCAGGAAGACCACTGCTTCCCTGACACAAGGGTCTTCCTGGTCAGAGAGAGGGGGGTGGGGGAAAGAAAAAGATTCGGAGAAATGGGGGAGGGGGAGAAGATTAAAAAAAAGGCTGAGAAGAAAAAAAGAAGTGAGATATGAAAAAGGAAGGGGAGTCCAAACATGGGAGTTGACATAAGCATGACCTCTGATTACTGTGGATGTTTAGGGCTGCTTCTCGGCCACGGACGGCCCACTGGAACCCCCCGCTGTCTGGGCACAGACACACCTAAGTCACGGCCCGGTGACCATAACAGTCTGGCTGACAGATGAAGCCGGGCCATAAATGCCAGCCGTAAAAGCAGCACCAGTGTGTCTCCATGGTCTGAAGCTATCAGGTGGCCGCGTCCTGGCCTGGCCGTCAAGCAGCAGGGGACAACCCCAACCCCTCCCCACACACACCCCCAGCCTGCACCAGCAATAGACTGGAGCTGGACATTGTGCAATTTGTGTTTTCTTTGTCTCTGGAAATAGACCAGACTAGGGTTGCATTAAACAAGTTAGTGGAATGAAACATGGCTGGGCCTCTATATACACAACTGATTAGGCACAAAGATCAAACCCAAATATTGCTCCAAAGTCACATTCTCATAATTCATCGCTGGTGCACGCCACAACTTAACCACCTGACAGGCATCACAAATGACTATGCGGCGAAGATAGACGGCTCTTGCAGGGCCTGAGTAACATGGTTCAGTGGACAAGTGGGCTGGTGCCTACGAAGGCCTGTGGAGACCTGATTGCGATCATCAGTGATTCCAAGAAGGGAGAATTTTCACCCCCCCAAGTACGTAGAAGCACTGCAAGGGACGATGGGCACGTTTACCATCCCAATAGTGAACGTCGCAACAGCGGTCAGTGGCTTTCAGCGGCGTGAGGGGAGACAGAGAAGGCCTTCAACAAATGGCCCTCATAGCGGCAGAGGAGCCCTTTAAGGAGCCACCCCAGAATCTTGCTTCTGAATGCATTTTTACGTCAACCCTGAAATATTCATGCGCTTTGTAAAGAATTAATGTGAACCAGTGTGCAAGTTATTCCCCCGGGGGAGAGTGTGGAGAGACTAACGGATTCCACACACTCAGCAAACAGCATGCTCGGCCTCAGTGGTGCTTATGGCGGCATGCAGGACATTTGGAGGACCACTAATGACCTGTCCTGCCAAGACAAAGCCAAAATCTTAGCAGGCTGTAGAGCTGGTCTGAACATACTTAAGCACACCATCCACACAACATCGGTCCTTAGAGAAGACAATCATCAGTTCCCCTGCCCCCCCCCAAAAAAAAAATCTAGTTTATATAATGGGATAGTGTAAATATCATTAACAAGGGAAAAGTGAAATAACTTCTTTTTTTTTTTTTGCATCACATTGTCATCACTATGCTATGTAAACTATTATATCTATTGCTATTTATTTTGAGCAGCACTACAAATATGACTTGTGTAATTTATATTCCAAATCCTAAACACATTTACAAATCATGGATAGAGGATGGTACATTCATAAATATTATGAAATATTCAAAAGAGAGAGAGTTTTTCTCTCTTTTTAAATAACAATAAGCCACCTGCATGTGCTTTTCATTGAAACGTGATGACATTTGGGGGTGGGTCTGCATGGTGGTGCGGGCAGCAGCATAACAACAAAAGACTTGTCATATCTGGTTAGCAATGCACCTGTACCCTGTAGCTAGCATTAGCCTTAATGTTCTCATTGAAACATCTACGAGAACAAAAACATTCACCCACGCAATAAATCTATGTGTGTGTGTGTGTGTGTGTGTGTGTGTGCGCGTGTAAGTTTGTGTGTACGTTAGTATGTGTGTGTGTGTCTGTGTGTGTGTGTGTGTGTGTGTGTGTGTGTGTGTGTGTGTGTGTGAGCCTGTATGTGGGGGTGGGAACATGTGTGGACACAAGGCAATATATAAATGCACTCTAAGAGTGTACATTTATTACATATGCTTTCATTTTCATAATAAAAATAATACATCTAAAGACCTCAGCTGAAATTACATGAATAGTTTGATGATTGAGAAATGTATAAATTGCAAAATAATTCCAAAAATGACTTTGTAATTAAACATGATTAAAAAAACTAAATAAAACAGTGGCTATGATAAAATATCATAGTTTCTGTATTTTAAACAGTGGCTCAATTGAGTATTGACCAATCGATAACAATTACGTGGCAAAAGAAAAATGTAATATTAGTGAATGCATAATTTTAGAATAAAGGTACTGCTAAACATTCGGAACGAAAAGATCATCTGACATAGACTGTGTTGTGGTCCAGAGTAATTTCGAATGGCTTAGTCAAGAGCTCAAAGTAAATAATTAGTTTTGGCATATTTTATGAACAGTGATAAATGACCTGCTGTCCTTCAGCCACAATAAGAGCATCTATCAACTGTGGAAAACACCTCCTACAGAACAGAAAGATCCAAGCCAACAGACAAGAGTTGTTGTAATATGTGCCAACAGTAAATATCATAAAAGGATAACAGGTAATTCAATAACACACATATGTGAATGAAGCAATTTATACGCGCTCAGATTAATTGGACTGTAGTATTTTGTTATGAATCAATAGTTGAAATTGTTCCCAGTGTATTTCCATAGCTGTACAATTTCCTACAAACAAAATAGTCAATTAGGCTAATCTATTTTACCATTATTTTTGCAAAGCTGCATTTGACCAGTGTGGAAACACGAATGCATGAATGCAAACATCTATGTTGGCAAACATAATTTACATGTGTACACAAGATACCCAAGTCACTGGGAAAACCTGATGCAGGCGCTGTGAATCCATTTGCACTCAAGCACCTGAATGCCCAATATAGAGGGAGGATTTTCGGGTATTACAGGAGCCAAAAGCTCTTCCTATCCATCCTCCTCAGTGTATATGCATTGCATTCCTTATATCTAACTGACATATATAGTCCCAGGTTTTTGCTCAATTTAAGGCCAAGAATAAAATGGAAATGGACAGAAAATTAATGTTGAATGATAATTCTCATCATGGATACTCATCTCTCATCATGGAGAGAGGCATGGACCCATGCTAAAAATGCTAAACAAATGCAAACATCCTTGTTAATTCTGACTTGTAATAAGGTTCATAATTAACTTCAAAAAATCTCAAATCTATAATAAAACAAACTAAACAAACTAAAGTCTAGTTTAATTTTTGAAAATAATGCATACTTATTTAAATTATATTATCATCCTGACCTGATCCAGCATATTATCAATAAAAATACTTGACTTTTTAATGGCCTAATTGTATCCAAATGAAAATGCAGTTTTACACAGTTGCTGTGCGAATGTATTTGGTCAAATCCCACAGACCCACTTCCTGTGCCTGGTTTATGACGCAATGTAAATATCTCATGCAATTCACAAACTCGTATTTCAGCAAAAAAAATTACGTTCATGAAAATAAGTCACAGAAAAACATTACCAACCAAAAACAACATGCATTCTTGACCAACCTGAGTGAGGAGCCATTGGTAAGTGAGAAGGATAGTATTTTCCAGGCGGGAAATGACCGGCATGCTGTACAGAGCTGTGGCCGGAAGAGGCGATCCGAGAGGCGGCACGGTGCACTAACGCCCCCCGCTCCGACAGAAGGTGTGCAGGCGCAGCGAAATCCCGTCCTTCCATCCTGACGTTTGTTGATTAATCCTAAATCCAGCAGGCAGACCGGGATAGTCAAATGCAACCCATCCAATATTCCTTTCCTGTGGGTCTATGTATTGCATTTAGTTGGTTGTAGGCATCTCCAGACAGAAACGTAGCCCCCAATCATCTTTTCTGTAAGGACAGAATAAACTCTATTAGAATATAGTCGCCTTCACACATTTCAAATGGAATTTGGTTCGTGATAGACAATCGAGGGAAAGATGTTAGGTCACATTTTCTGTAAAAGACCAATACGTTCACATAGCCTTATCAATAATTTTGTACGCCAAGGTTATGGGTTTATCCATCACCTAAAGTTCATTAGGATGCAATGTTCAAGCGAAAGCACACGGCTGTCATACCTTATTCGATTCGTGCTATACGCTACGAATCGTCTGTTCGCCTTGCTGACGGCCATGCATATTCAGGCCGATAGGAACTCAACACAAGGCTCTATTCAGGTTTTTCTATAACGGTGTTAACTACAGCGAGGTGTCATAACTGTTTACTTAAATTAACATGCTATCAGAAAATCAATAGGCCTATATATCAGCCAAAGTCAAGTGTCAGTCTCTAATCAATTAGTTTTAGCCATAACCTACTAAGGGGGTTTGTCCAGGTCTATTCAAATTCACCTTTGCATGCAAGTGTTAAAAGGTACGTTAAAGCATATTATATTATTAGGAACAACTAAAATGAAAATTGCAGTAGCAATCCTGAACTGGGGTTTCATTCACAAACACTGTAGTTTAAGATTATTCCACTTAGTGAGAAGGCTACTGCTCCCTATCCATTGTCTCTGACAGAAACAGGCGTTTTTTTTGGATGAAAGAAATGTATTCAGTCAACACTATTCTGTTTGTTAGGAACATATCTGGCCAGTGCGCCATTTCAGATAGTAATGTGTTTACAAAAATTTTTTTGTGTCAACTGAAAAGCCTAGTTCTAATAGAAATCTGTCATCTGGAAAATGTCATTGACATGGAAGGCAAACGATCACTTCAAAGACCTTAGAAAAAAAAACTGCAAACTTCAAAAAGTCAGGTACATTGCTTAGAATTATGTCCTATTATCAATATAATATTTTCATGATTGAATGGTCGAGTGTGTGTGAGTGTGAGTGTGTGTGTGTGTGTATGCGCGCGCACGTGCGTGTGTGTCTCCCTCTGTGTGTGTGTGTGTGTGTGTGTGTGTGTGTGTGTGTGTGTGTAAGTGTGTGTGTATGTGTTGATGCAAATAACTGCACTTTCACTGTCTTTATCTGTCTTGACCTATTTCATGTCAGGTGACCTAATCATATAGAACAATTCTAAATATAGCCTGGTAGCTCTATGCATTTAATTTATACAAAGATACAATGCGAACCTTGCAATCCGAGGTTGACGAAATTAATATAAATGAGGAATCCAACCACACATTATTTAGTGTCGTTGGGGTTCCTTATTGCCAAACTTAGTATTGATGGACATACTTCTAAATGCACAAATGCTAGAGAAATCCAATGTAAATGGTCGTAACGAAGACTGTCTTTGTCTCCACGTTGAGAGCTTGCAGTCAAGTCAGCCATTAGCCACTATATCGTCCTTCGCCATCAGGCAGATACATTTCACTACCTCAATTTTACAAAAGATATGCTACAGCTCTTTGCAAACATACGATCACCTATGCCATAAAAAAATCCGAATTTAATTACGACAATTTTTTATGGGTGTTCAACGGCAGCTATTTGTTGTAAACCATAGGCCTTTTCTGTTCGCGGATATGTTAAACTATTCATTTTTTTAAATCTTCGACGCCCTATAAATTCAATTGCATTTCTGTCTATTTAACTCTCTGAATCCGGTCACACACAGGAACTCAGATGATAAATCAAATTATCTTTTATAGGTCGGATCATGCTGCGGGAGAGGCGCCCATCCACGACAAAGCTGGCCGGGTGGGAATACACAGACTTGGCGACCATAGTAAACATGCCTCGCTTTCTCCCAAGGCAAATTCACCACAAAAAATATCTGCTAATAATTTCAAATAAGCTATAGTTTTACATTTACCTGATTTCATAAATGTACTTATACATTTTGCTGAAAAACATTAAAAAAACATATGCAAGATATGAGGGAGAAGAAAATAGTCTATTCGAGAAATCTAGTTTAAATTAAGCAAAATCTTGCAAACTAAAAGATTAAAATCCAAGATTCCTTGCTTTCGACCAAATTGCTAGTCAAAAGTATTAACATTGACCAAGCTGGTGTGTCTTCAACAACCTTACCCTTCTTAGGCCTTATTTAAATTAACTATTAAGTAAAAAAATATTATCTTAATAGTAATAATAAGAAGAAGAATCATACAAGTATATACAAAATGAATTGTATTTTTTTGGTTTTGTTTTTTTACATTTTGCCAATATATCCATTAAAAGACGGTTTCAGGACATAAGTCAACACTGAATTGTCACAGAGCTGGATAGCCAAAACATGCACTATTAAATAATAGGCTGCTAAAACCTGATTAGACAAATGCAATACCATTGTTTTTGGAAATTAATGCAATTGAGAATTTAAAATTGGCCCTAAGACTCCAATGCAGTGCATTGAACTAACTGTTTTGTCTAACAAGCAAGGATTAATAATACATTATAAAATGACTTACTGGTATGTTAATTCCTTTCATAAAAATAAATTATAAAATCACAAAATGATGACAAGAAGGATGTAAATCAGTAAAGAAGCCCATTTAAAAAAAGCAAGTGTCTTCAGTAAAATCCTACAGTTTTCCATTTGAAGCTGTGCAGTAGTCGTTCAATCTGTTAAAAGCACCGGGATTCGGGCTTCTAGAATATAGTGAATCGAGGCTCGGATCTCCGAACAGCAATTCTCTCTCCCTGTGCACTGCGTGCCTCGCATCTCTGGGAGGGTAAACACATTCGCCCATTGGACGGAAAGCTGCATGTTAATGCACTCGTGCCGCCCGCCCGGGGACACCAGAGTAACTGATTGGCCAAGACCAGGAGCCAATGTTGTGACTGGCAATTCTGAACAATGTGATGGGCGCCAGATTTAAAGTGTAAAAACGTAAATTCATATTCCTCATATGTATAGACAAAGTAGCCTGTTGGCAACAACCTAAAATGCGCAATGATTGGGCCTAAACCCAAACCACATACCAAATGCCTATAAAACAAAATCTAGTTTGCACATTTAGCACACTTTTCAGTATGATCTTAGGCACAGTACTTGTACAAATGCTTAGGCTAGATAGACTAGTACATATAGGCTTACTAGTATCACACGCAAGATTAAAATTGTGTTCCAATATGTATAAATGAGGGAGAGGCCTCCATTATATTTTAACATATATATTGTAAATAAAAAGATCTTTTTCATTGTGCTTGTTTAGAAATCCAAAAGAGTAAGGGATGA
>JAVQIZ010000890.1:0-12754 GCA_036023535.2 Galaxias brevipinnis
CCGTAGGAACCTCGACATTGAGCGTCCTACCTACACAAACCTGAACAGGCTTATTAGTCAAATTGTCTCATCTATCACTGCTTCCCTTCGTTTTGATGGTGCCCTCAATGTTGATCTGACAGAGTTCCAGACCAACTTGGTGCCCTATCCCCGTATCCATTTCCCTCTAGCTACCTATGCCCCTGTCATCTCCGCCGAGAAAGCTTACCATGAACAGTTAACTGTTTCTGAGATAACTAACGCCTGCTTTGAGCCAGCCAACCAGATGGTGAAATGTGACCCTCGCCATGGCAAGTACATGGCTTGCTGCCTTCTGTACCGTGGCGATGTGGTGCCCAAAGATGTAAATGCTGCCATTGCTGCAATCAAAACCAAACGCACCATCCAGTTTGTGGACTGGTGCCCCACTGGTTTCAAGGTGGGCATCAACTACCAGCCCCCCACCGTAGTCCCTGGTGGAGATCTGGCCAAGGTCCAGAGGGCTGTGTGCATGCTGAGCAACACCACAGCTGTGGCAGAAGCCTGGGCTCGTCTCGACCACAAGTTTGATTTAATGTATGCCAAGCGTGCCTTTGTGCACTGGTATGTGGGTGAGGGCATGGAGGAGGGAGAGTTTGCTGAAGCCAGAGAGGACATGGCGGCCCTGGAGAAAGATTATGAAGAGGTGGGAGCGGATAGCAATGAAGCAGATGAAGAAGGAGAATACTAGTTTATTCACTTAAGGTACCCGAAGGAGGAAAGGGGAGAACCAGAAGCATTTGCTTGCGTGCTTTCTGTTAAAAAATAATCTGATAATGTTCAGGCTTTTGGGAGCGTTTGGTAACTTATTTAATGAATACTATTAGAAAGAAACTCTTATCATTCCGCTTAGACTTATTTTGTTAATCTTATAGAAATCCTACATATGTATTACACTTTTAACCCGTTTCAAAACCTTAATATTTAAATGCTAGTTTTTATGCTCTGCACCTTAACTTGAATCCTTCAATAAAAACTATTCTGAGAAACTCAGAAGTCATCTTTTACCTGGATATACAGCAAAAATGTCAAGAGATTTGAGTAACTCGTCGTTGATTTTTAGCAGGGCACTGCCACCCCCACCATTTTTGCAGCAACATACTAAACGATTTCGGACAATGAATGTTGTCACCTAACTTCTTAAGAACATTGATATATTTAGCTATATTGTGAAAAAATAGTGATATATTAAAATTAGAGCTTCAAAGTAACTTAACAAATGCATTTAGTTTGGTATTTTAATTTTAACATTTAAGTCTATAGTTCAAGATGTAAAGAACACAATGTTGGAATTTGCACTTTATGTACTGGCTGAGAACCTCTAATTGAATATTGCTCACTAGAGGGCAGTGTTGTAAAGCTTAAATATACATTATTATAGCCATTTTCATGCTTCTTCCATGGTTTTCAAATTGTGCTGTCTGACATTTAAAGCCCCAATAATAAAACAAATTCTGACAGTTTTGATTTCTTTATTTGTATTAGGACATATTAAATGAACTAAAAGCATAAATCCCCTTGATTTAAGGGCTGTGAGAACCCCCATTATTTTTCTCAAAAGTTTCATAGCTTCTAAAACAAGCATAATTGTATTGGACTAACAAATGTGCAATGGATTAACATTTAAGCTTAACATCAGACTTCTCTTGCAGGCCCACACCACTGAAATTGCAAAGCTCCTTAATTATTTTAATTTTTTTTACATGCAGAGACGTATCTTTATTGCAATCCATCACAATCTACATTTTACAAGTTTATTATTATGTGCTTTGAGGAAGAGATAGTCCATCATTGATAGCTTCACTCAAATAATTTGTGACTTATTTACTTTTTTTCTAAACCAGTGGTTTGTTGTTGCTGTCCATGTGTATCAATCAATAGTTAGGTTCTAAGAGAAGTCTTTTACCCAGTCCAGGTCGAAAATAGGGCCTGGTATTCATAGCGTGTCCCTGCCATGGGAGTAAAAAGGGGGGGGCTGAGGGGTAGGGAGGGGGTCTGTCAGCCTGGCAGACAGGTGGGGTTTAAAAATACTGTCTTTGTTCCCTCAACTATCAGAGTGGTAGCAAATGAATGAGAAATAATATAAAAACATTTTTTGTAGGAATTCTGAAATACAATTCTATACATTTACAGTTTTTTTTTTTTTGCTAGGAAACGGTTGTTCTAACGATTTCCCACTCGTGTTTGCTAGTCTGTGTATAGGAAAAATGCAACATTTACCAGAAGTTATAATTTGTTTTAAATTTATTTAAATTTTTTGTGTGTGTGTGAAACTGAACAGAATTGGATAAACATTTGCACATCTTAAATTAAGCAACATCAGTTTAATAAATGGCTCGTGTGGTGAAAACAATCCAAACTGAAACAAAAAATGCGTTTTGTGTCTAATGTCCTTTAAAATAAAAAATGTATTTGAAATAAAATGCTCATATTACTGTATATAAACAAATGTGTTTTGAGACACACATACGAGCCATAAACAGTCAAGAAAATGGTTTGGTTTATATGAAGAATTCTCACATTTGATTCAAATTGATATAATGTATGCAGTGCATAGTCACCAAATCCATTATGTATATTAATGGATGTATCATACATTGTCATTAAACCGGCAACCATCTTGAAAATGGAATTTGATAAATTCATATTTAATTTTAATAATTTAGTTACCTTAAATGTAAAAAGCAGCATAACATGGGAAAAGTTATTGCAAATTTAAATAAATCACAGATTGTTCTATATTCATGTAAGACCTGGAGTTTAAATAATAGCTCAAACTATTCTACCGTGATCTTCAGGTAATATTATTGACTCTAAAGGAAAATAAATAATGTTACGTGGACTGGCTGTGATATTTAAAAAAAATGCTCAAAATGCAGTAGTTTACATAGACAGAAATATGTGCACTTCAAAAATGTACAAAATTACACACATAAAACACAACAAAGTGCCCTCATGTGTACAAAAGTTGAGAAAAACCAGATTATTTTGGCCTAGATGCACAACCTGTTCTGTATTCAATGTTGTTCTCTCGGCAATATACACAAAGCCATACAATATTCAAGGAACAGTGATTGCAGAGATATGGCACTATCAACTTTGCATAGTCATATTTGTCTAACATTACGCCCTCTTCAAAATCATGAACGGATACTAAATAAGGGTTTTGCTGAATTCATGTTTTCTACCCATTCTCATCTTACTATTATATATTTCCCTACTTCTAAACAACTGGTAGAGCACGTTATAATATAATCCGTCTACATTACAGACACATACTTTCAAAGTACATAAATACTACACTATATTCATCAGCACTCACACTTGGCATACAAGGCTTTTCACAACATTGAAAAACCTTTGAGAAACATAGTGAAAATCTTTCCAAGTTATTCTGTAAATAAGTCTTAAAAGTATGTAATGTTTATAATTCCTCCCATGAAGAGGTTTTCAGTTCACTGTCAAGCATTTACTGTTGCTATCCTATGCATCCCAATTTCAGTATGATACATGATCTTCTGAATTATTGCTTTTTCAGTATAAATGCATAGAGCAATGACAACATTTGTTTTGATAGACTATAGCCTCTGTGATAATCAGACAGATCAGGTGGTACAGCTGCGATAATTTTCACTCAAGATAAATTCAGTCAGTTTGACTTAGTCATTAATAGAAAAAAAATGTGTGATCCTAAAAACATTCACTCTTTTTTCCTAATCTTTGATTCAGTCCCCGATAATTAGACTACAGTAAGTTCAAAGCCCCCCCCCCCAAAAAAAACCTTACAAAATATGTATTCAGTTAATCCGAGATTTCTATCTAATGACAAACTGCAGCTATCTTTCAAATATACGATAGTCTTCTTACAACGTAGAAACCATAGCCTTAAAAACAAATCTGACCTGACTCTGTGATGCAAGGCTTAGCCATATTTAAGCATTAAGAACGGTTTAGTTAATAACCCTTTTTGTTAAATAAGATCACACACAGTGAAATGCTGCAACTCAGATGAATCATCTTTGTTTTGCAGAGAGACATCCTGAGTGCATAGCGTGCTGCAGATTCACCCAGTGCAGATTCCTAAACATACGATACTTCTCTATCCCCACAATCCCATTTCACATCTTCGCAGTTCCCCTCAGTCTTCATTTGTGATTCTCAGCTTCACCGAATCTCTTTAAGTCTTACTGTGTCCCTCAATTCGGCTCCAGTCTCCCTTGATCAGCAAGTTGCTTCACAGAGCCTCGCAAAAGTCAACAGAACTTTTGCAAGAGACGTTAGCGTCCATAAAAGGCTTGCATTTCTTCTTGGCAGTCTCTTTGATCTCTCTGGTCTGAATAGACAGGGCCACTTCTCTTGAACTCCAGGGTAAGGTGGTGACCTGAATAAAAACACATTCTGGACAAAAATAATGTTTGTTCACAAAGATTCTGATTTAGGTGAGCCTAGTTTGCATGTAAAAAATAAACATAATAATAAATAATAAAATAAAAATATATGAGTTGTTATGATTTTGCTAAAACATGCTGTATTTAACTGTGCAATGCAAAGCCAAATTATAGTATTGTAGCATGTGCATAACTTGTTCTTACCAACGTCTCATGACAGAATGTGTACAAACAGGATAGCCAGGCCAATGTTCAAAAGTATGACCATGCTGATCATTATGGTGTTTGGCCCCTAGAGAGAGAGAGAGAGAAAGGGAGACAGAGCGAGAGTGAAGTAAAGAAACTCAATGGAGGGGACCTTTTGATTGACTTGACCTTTATTTAAAACAAAAAATATATGATGCTTTCTCAAACAAAATACATGCTTCGCTTCTTCAGCCTGTCATTTAATTCCTCAAATTTGATGTAACCCCCCCCAATAATAACTGAACATTTATGAACAAGTTCAGCAACTTGTTTTTAACAATGTAGCAGAGACATGCAAGAGCCTGATAGGCCTCACCTGATCCACTTCCCCCCACTCAGCCACACTGCTCTGATGGTTCACCATGTCCTTCATCAACTTCACCTCCGCTTTGGGCTCCGCCTTGACCACTGCTTTGACAGCAGCAGGAGCAGCAGCAGTAGCTTTGGGCTCTGGTGTCTTCGGTACTGGTCTACTAGGTTCAAGTTTGGTTGGGGTTCTGGAAGTCGGGCTGGGCGGAGGTTTAGGTTCTGCTCTGCTGGCGGGTCTCCTCTCCTCACTGGGCACCAGCTTGTTGGATGAGATAGAGGGCGCCCGTTCGTGGAGCGACTCTGTCCTCTGATTCAGCTCAGCGGCTTTAGGCTCTGGGGTGACTGCCTTGGAGGACACTTTGGAGTCAGGGGGGAGAACGGGTTCGGGTTCTGGTTCTGGTTCTTCTTCTTCTACATCTGAAATGACAATGCTGTTCGTCATGGGAGGAGGAGCAGTGTCCTGGACAGGGGCCACGTCCACTGCTTGGACCTCAGAGTCAAACTTCTGCAGGGGCTTGATCTCTAGGTCCGAGGACTGCTCCACAGTCGTGCTCTGGCGGCTGGGAGTGCGCGACGGGACACGGCTGTTGGGCGCGGTGCCGCCACCACCACTAGCACCAGAGCCGGCACCGTCTGGAACAGCAGAAGCTGCAGCAGTGGAAGATGGCGTTGTTGGGCGACTGGCAGTCCTGCTGTTGGGTCGGCTATTACCCCGGCTTCCGCTGCTGCTGCCTTTGCTGACTCGATCTCCGTTCCAGTTCCCGGGGCTTAGGAGGTTCGAGGCGCTGTCCTTGGTGCCGTGGCCCGAGCCGGGAGAGGGGGTGCGGGCCGGAGCGGAGTCGGGCACGAGGGCGTCCAGCTCGTACATGAGAGGGCTTTCAGGGGGTGTGGGTGGCGGCGGTTCTTCGGCTAGCATGGGCTCGTGAATGACAGGCTCCGTGCTCTCGCTGGTCTCGGCGACCTCAAGCAGGATTCTCTTCTTCAGGTACTCCGGGCCTTGAACGCAAACAGATTTGATGAGCTAATGCTTTGTTTTGAAGTTTATCTTCGACTGTTAAGAATCTTATGATGACTGTCACAATAAACCAGCAAAGGGGTTTGAAACGACACGATTCTCTCAACCACCAGCTGTCTTCATAATTACAGTCATAATGAGCCATAATATGATTTCCATCTAATTAACAAAATGTTTTAGTTTTTAAGTTTTTTTAGGACCCCTGCAAATTGTAATTGTGACGACAGTAGTGGCACTAGTGCCATACTGCAATTATATCCAACACACAAATATCCCAAACTATACCTTCTCCCTAACAGTCAAAGAAGGCACATTTTCTCAATCTATTGCAATAATGGTTACTCTGGGTACTCATTCAAGAGGTTGATAGCAAGTGCAAACAGTATTGGATTGGAGTCTATATTTGTGTACTGGTGCCACTCAGTCTGTCTGGAACAAGGCCCCATCTTTGTCGCCCAGAAACGTCTCCCCTTGAGCCCCTTTATCATATTGACTTGAGGGGCTGAGAAAAATCAACTGCTGCTTAACTCACTCACAAGTTGGATCATTCAGGTCAACATTTCGCTTTCAAATGCAGATTAACTGGAGCTATCAAATGGGTTTCATGTCCGTTTTAGTGTTAATGTATCAAAAGTAAATATCAGAAAAAGTAAATATGTGTAGTGTTGCTTTTGCGTTTTAACCATATCAACAATGTTGTTAACCTAAATCGGTTCAGTTGTTTTTCCATTTACAATGCTATAAATTTGTATCTATCACTTAATGTTGAGAGGAGATCTTTTCAGGAGGAATACACAGAATGCTTAAGGTAGAGACTACTGCCTCTTCCATTTGCAGGCTCAGCCAGGGACATTTAAAACAGCCACTCAACATCTTTTTATCAGTGTCTATTTGAATCTTCTGGGGGTGCCAAAGAGATGGGAGGAAAGGGAATGCGGGGGGCACACTCCAAGACTCTGAAGTGCTTGTATGTGTGTGCGTGCGTGACAGAGAGAGAGAGAGAGAGAGAGAGAGAGAAAGAGAGAGAGAGAGAGAGAGAGAGAGAGAGAGAGAGAGAGGCTGGATAGACCTGCGAGGGAAAACTGATATGATCCCTTCACTTCTGTTAAGGCGTTCCTTTTTTAGACATTCAAAGGTGATTACCCTTGTGGCAAGCCTCAATTTAGGCTTAACCAGTGCCACCGTTAGAACGCACAGTACAGTCCAGTAGTTCAGATGCAATATCAAGCTACATAATGTATTCACAAAAATGCATTACGTAATGTATCCTATATTGTTTTTAGGATCCCTTGCAGTCGATCGCATTAGCTGATGTGGTGCTTTTTATAGAGCAGGTCTCAAATAATACTTCTGTCAGGTTGTCGGTGTTATGTTTTTGCCAGGGAAGTGACGGTAATGTAATGTGTACTGACCTGGCTGATAGAAGGTCGGGGACAGTTCTTTGGCCACCGACCTGGCGATGCTGGACTCGTTGTTGGCAGCCTGCGAGGCCTGTTCTGCTGCGTCTCCTTTGGCCTTGGCATGGGTCGTCCTGCACGTTTAGAAGACAAGGTTTTCACTAACAACACAGCACACAGTAAAAAAAATGTAATGTCTTGAAAATTGGGGCAAAAACTACAAATATGTAAAAAATAAGTACGGTAAAAATCATATGTTGTTTTAACTCATTAAAATGTAGTGATAATCTGGAACACGTACAGTAGAGATGTGAAGGGTACTGAATTCCAACTGAGGACAAGAACGTCACCCTTTGACGTTTGAGTGACGAATGAGTGACGTTTGAGTGACGAGTGAGTGACATATGAGTGAAGTATGAGTGACATTATTGAGGCCACTGCACATTGAAGAGTCCCATTAACATTCCTATCCTGTTGACTTTTGGAAGATACATTTTACATTTGTCTCGTCTATAAAAAGCAATGAGATTATCCATACGTCAGAACCCAACGCAAGCTGGAAAGGAACACAATCAACCCATTGCCAGACACCCAGACTGACCCAAATACTGCAGCCATGAACGTTTTTTTGTACAATTTAATCGATCCCATTTTCAAGGCTGGCAAATGTGAGAGTCTGGTCACACTGATAATTATCATAATTTGTTTTGCACTATATAAAATTACTTTTTATGTGGTTGAGTTGGAACAGAAATAAGTGACTATTTAAACACTTTCACACTAACCCTGGTCTGCAGGGGTGGCTTGTGAATTTTGTGTGTGTGTGTGTACCAAAATGTGTGTGTACCAAAATAGAACTACAACAAAATACAAAATGCAACCGGTGTTTCTTTGGACAAAAGTGAAACCTAACATAATATAAATAATTTTTAAATGTAGTTTGTAATATGCCTTTTGCTATAAAGGTTATATAGGCATTGGGTTCCAGCCCATTACTATTGTTATTAATATTCTAATGGCCTCCCATTGAGTCTTAGACTCCCCATGGGTTTTGATCCCAGTGTGGGTTTTCCAACTGTAGCCCACCGGAGTAGTACTAAGAGTTTTAATAGTCGCTGCAGTGCCAGGAACATTACTGATTGTGATTACTCTGTGAATACTTGACATACTGTAACGTTACACTGGTTTTAAAATAGACCCTTCCCTTGGTCCTCTTGAAGACTCTGTTGGGTAGGTACTTCCCACTGGAACAATTAAAAGCACTTGAGGCTTTCACAGTTTGATATAGTAGACTCACACCTGTCTTCACAGAATCAACACCCACTCTTTTCTAGGGTCCTCTTCGTAGCTATTCCCTCGTTGCTAGCGGGGTTTCGGACTGATATCTCGATGGAACTGGTTGATTAACAGTCGATGGGTGAAACAGAAAGCTAAGATTGTGCTATTGCACAGCTGACATCACCATCTGCCACTTTTCTGGCAAGCAAAACGTATTATTTATCAGCTAAATTCATAATTTTAGCCAAGTCGATGTTGCATGGTGTAATAAATCACAATGCAACACCCGTTCATACATAAACAATAAAATCTGTCTTTAAAAAATAAACAAATGATAATGTTTACAGTTCCACTAAAATGACACTTCCATTGCACATACTGTATTTACAATTTTGCATTGTACAATTGTGCATTGCATCAATGCAAGCCATATATTCATAAGGTAGTAATGCAGCCACTCTATTACCCATTTTTCTTATTTATTCTAGATTAAAACGACGACTCTGACAAGGAGCTTTACAACTACCCAGATGGCACATTTATAAAGGCTGGTTGTAAAGGACTTTGGTTCGTTATATCAGTACTATCTAAGATGGTCGCCTTGCAGGCAGTTGTCCAGGGTTTGTCTTTGCCAGGCAGTGGGTGGAAGAGAGGCTGGTACCAGATGGCCCCCATCACACACAGACTACCTGCACTGCCACGAGTCACTCTCACACCCATCAGAGCACTGTAAGAGCCGAAGAGCCGTGGAACAAAATGTTAGGCATTGTGAACGTCGTAAAGTCCGAGGTGGGTGTACTATGTACAGTAGCATGTAAGGAGACATCCAGTACGTAAAAATATTATAGTCGATGGTACATTCAGTGGCAGGCTGATGCTATGTTTAACTAGAGTTAATGCTTTAACATACGAAGCTATCCTAGCTCTGGTGTATTGTGTATCTCCTGAGAACCGCAATTGTAAGCACTAAGCCTCAATACTGCACACAATACATTGTTGTGCGCAATCTTACACTTGCACATTTGTATACTCTGCTATATCATGTAGAGTAGTATACACTTAGTTAACTGATGATGCTAATTAATTTCTTGTACACACTATACTCTGCTTCACTTAAGTACACAGAAAATAAAATGTGTAATTAGTTTGATATAGTTTTAGTAATTTAACTTTAAAGGGCCACGTATGTCACATTTTATAAAACATAATTCTACTTTTGAAGGTTGTGCTGCTGCCATTTGTGGCCTTCTTTCAACATCTCAAAACAGACTTGTTCAACAAAGTCTGACATTTGAAACTGTGACCTGAATACCTTTATGCTTTTAAGCCTCCCCTATGGATAACTTCTTTGTGAGTGCGTTGACAAGCCATGGAGAGAGAGTCGTTGTGCCGAAAAAACTGAAATGTCTTCAACGCCTGCAGTTGCCACTAAAGGGTACGGTTTCATAGAAAATAGTTGTATGACCTGTATTATTATGTATTTAGAGTCGTGGAAAAGATTCAAGACTCTTTTAGTGTATATTACTACTATTACTGTACTGTTACTGTATATTAGCTAGATTGTCTCAATATAAAATGTATTTATAATTATCAGGAGAATGTTGTCATTGCAATAGCCACCAGCTCTGTTAGAAACAAAACTGTTCCAGCACACGTTTGTCTGTGTGTATTCTTGGAGTGAATGCAAAAAAAAAAATGCAATAGAAAGGAACTCTTAAACATCTGATTGCAATGGCAGCATTATTCTTTAATGGTTTCCGAAATAGATTTAGACAAATGTTTATTATAACTATATATACAGTTGCTGTCTGTATTCTCCTGTTGTTTCTAATCAGCCACAATAATACAGAAAGAAAATGCTAATAAATTACTCATATCGCACTTTCCCTGTGTGACAGCAAGACACATGTTACTGTATATCAATGCTTTGATTGGCTGCTCTCACTAACGCAAAGCTGCATGTGTCAGCGGTAGCCTATGTAAGTCTAGACAGGCTGTGGAGGCTAGGTGTGGTACATGTATACGCTCACCCCTTAGCCTCCCTTCCACTGAGCTCTGTGTCATATTTATATCCAGGGGATCATTGGACACCACTGCTGATGCAAGGCTGACCGGCGTATCTATGATGATCTGGTCTGCTAGTCATGGTGCTAGCAAACCCTTTGGTGAAGCTTCTTTTAAAGTGAAATCATCCTACAAACTTTTTCTCATTCAGAGAATATTGCCTTGTATTGCAGACATGACGGCAAGGTTGGGATTGATGCAGTCTCAGGTATTTTGAAAAGTTAAATGCAGTGGTACATAAGAGGTGATACAGCAGTCACAGAGTGCCCATAACAGAAGTCACAACGCACCATCCACCAATCAGCATGAGAAAACAAACCCGGTGACTAGGCAGAAAAAGTTGTTGGGGAGGGGGGCTCTTGTCGCCAGGGAACAATCAGCTGTTACATTCCTCTGGGATTGTGATGCCGTGATCAGTGGTGTGCCTGTTGCCCATATTTAGGCAGGCCTTCTATCTGATGCACACACACACACACACACACACACAGTCTGTGTGCGTCATTTACACCCGACTTCATTTCGAGACGCGTACTGTCAGCCCTCGCCAGAGAACACTATTTGTTGGTAACACTTAAACAAGCCTGACCTGCTGTTGAACCTCAAAGGCCAGGTTGGCCTATTGTATTTTTATCACACTGACTTCATCCATGTTGTTGGCACTGCGAAGTGGGCTGGAGAAAAAACCTCTGCCAGGAAGCAATGTGTCACATCTCTTTGGTTCATTTGGATACCATACCCTGCCTTACTGCTTACTGCGTTCCTTTTCCATAACAACATGATACCACAGGGTCTCAATGTAAAGATTGCTAGCTGTCAAATCCAGGATGAAGGAGTTGTTATACAGTCGATCAGACAGTTGTAAACACAAGAGCTTAAATACAAAAGCTCAATTTACTTATAATGTCAATGAACATGTGATGATAGTAAGAATACCTTATATATTTATACTACAACCTAAACAGTATCGAACTGGTCTCCAAGTAAACATATGAATGTAGGGGTTTACTCGAGGACCACCAAAGGTTTTTCCCTCAACCCTCCCTGTGTCATCAACAAGGTGCCAGAATCACTCTCTCTAATGCCTATTCATGGAGTATTCTGGTGTGAGCAGCCTGTCTTTGGGGAATTGATGTACAGTAGGCGTGCTCGACACAATCATAAACGAGAGAGACCGGCTCGGGCCCCATTACTCTCTTAAATACTGCTTGTCTTGATGGTCAAATATTTAGATTTTCATCGGGTCCTGGATGGGATCTGTGCTCTGTCACTGTGAGACACGAGAGAACTGTAAACAACGGGCTTAGTTCAGGTGCTTTCAGGAGGCAGAAATGCTGCTTCCTTGTATGGACATGCGTAGACTTAAGGGGACCTGACTGTATGTAACAGTTGATTGTGATCACTAATTAATTATAACTAAAAACAAATAACTAAACGCTTGGTTTTATTGTTAAAAATTGGCAAGGCATAATTTGTGACAGACCGTTACAGTGGTAATGATATATTTTTAAGGAAATTAATCAACATTTTTTGGGGGGGACTTCATCTGTTATCTGCAGTTCGATGAGACAACACCTACACCTGCAACGCCCTTGAGACCATGGTGTGCATATAAGGGTAGCCATGGAAGGGATTAATCATCGCAAATACTCCAAGATAAAGCCTTCAGAATAATTTTAAAAGCTTTTTAGAGAATGCAGCACTGTTTGTTAGTTTACCTATTTATTTAACAGTCTCTATTGCATTAATACCAACAAACTACATAATGTGAGAGTCAGGAAAATGACAAGTTGATTACATTTAAAACTTGCATAGACTGGACAACCTAGTCTCTTACATGCAAATAGGACCATGGAAAACGAGATTAAACATTTGTTAAACAAATACAACGCACCAACGTCTCTCCAAATGCATTATCAAGCTTATCCAAATCGAAACGAAGCGTAGATACATTCCCCTATTCTAAAATACTACAATACTCGGTCGGACCTCTTTTGTCATTTCAACCTATCATGCAAAGTGGAGGGGGGGGGGGGGGGGGG
>JAVQIZ010000938.1:0-13159 GCA_036023535.2 Galaxias brevipinnis
CTCTCTCTCTCTCTCTCTCTCTCTCTCTCTCTCTCTCTCTCTCTCTCTCTCTCTCCACGGCCATCAGGAGAGCTCATGATTTATGCTGCCAGGGCACAGAAATTCTGCTCCTCTCCATGGAAACGGGGGCCGGCTGTCAGCCTGAGTCGTTTGTAAATGTAATGGGGGGGGGGGGGATCTTTGTGGCTGCCACTCTGCCAGGCCGAGCACACGGGGAAAGGAGGAGCTCTGCTTTTAGCTCAGAGACAAAGCTCCTCCATCAGATTCTCTCTCTTTTTCTCTCTCTCTATCTCTCTCTCTCTCTGTCTCTCGCTCTCTCTCTCTCTCTCCCCTCTACACAACCCCTACCAATATGAACCCCCTTGTCAGTTGGCTTTGTGTTATCACCAGACAGTCCGCCATACTGCCTCGCAATAACAGGGTAAACACATGTGTGCATGCCTGTTTGTTCAAAAACTGGGGCCGATCGGAAACTGAGCAAACAAGATTACAATTCTTATCTCGCCGGCAGTGAGACCATATTTCAGATGTAATGTGCAAGGCCTCGGTAAATATTGGACGTGAAGAAACAAAGGTTTTAATTTATTTTTAATGAGAGCGCGGAAGAGAATTTGGTAAATTCATTAAAATGTGGTCGCTGTGATTGATTTATGAGAATAATTAATAATTGATGTTTATGTGAGGGAAAAACAAACCAGGTCCTCCTCTGAAAACTTTTGATTAATCACAAGAGAAGATTACGAGGATTTGAAATTTTTATCCTTGGAGTGAGAGATTGGGAGAAACGTGTTGTCAGAGCTTATTACCAAGAAAGATATATTAATTAGGTACTAATGGAATAGTACATCCAGAACAGAGGTAACCGTAACGTCAGGAAGCGTTGGTTTAGTCTTCAAACAGCCCTATTTCTCTCCTAGTCCATCCACATCTATTTTTCATCTCTTTGTCCTCTTTTCTTCTCCTTTCTTAAGCTCTCTGCCTGTTTAAGGCAATGTCCAATTTAAAGCACCTCCCTTGAGTGGCTTTCCATTCTCCAGAGGATATGAGATCTTCTGCTGAAGGAGCTTTTTTTCCAGGCTGTTGGGCCTCTGCTCAACCAGATCCAGGTCTGAGGCAGCCCTCTTCCCTGCATAGAAGCGGAACGCACAGAGCAGACACAGACCGATGTATGTGGAGACCCGAGGAGACAGTCGGGGCATGTTAACAGAATACAAACGGGGACTGGTGAAAAGTAACCGCAGCTAATACCACGGCTAATCAAATGAGGAATGTGGAGTCCAAACAGTGTGTCTCTTCTATTCACTTTATTTCGACTGGCTTAGCTCTCGCACTCGCTCTCTCTCTCTCTCTCTCTCGCTCTCTAGCTCTCTAGCTCTCTCTCTCTCTCTCTCGCTCTCTCTCTGTGTTTCTTTCTGTCTTTTTTGTTTTGTATTTGTGGTTCAGGTCAAGTACATCACAAATGCATACTACTCTTTCTCTGTCTACGTCTGCCTGTCTGTATCTATCGTGTGTGTGTGTCTCTGTTGCTCGGCTCAAGTTGCTGGTGTTAGTCCGTCTCCACAGGGACTTCTTCTATTCCTGTGTCCCGTCGTTTTGTAGTCTAAAATAATCCTCTCAATTAGATATCGGTGACAGTAATTGGCCTTGGTGTAATCGGCCCTTCACAGACCCCTGACCCCAGCATGTTTCTCTCAGCCTGTACGAGAGGAAAAAGAGTAAGAGGATTCTCGCCGTCCCTCCCTGGCTGCACCACCCACCATCTTCTGTGGCCGGAGAACCAGGCTGGGAGCGGCTCTCTCTCTGCCGTTGTAAAGGCCGCCGATAAAGCCCTGCGCTAAGCGTTGTGCATGCTAGGCGTACCGAAAGAAAACCCGACGCAGATTAATCGTAACAACCACGTACGCACAAGAGACACATACACACTGATTTACTACTTAATTAAAATGGGCAATTTCCTTACTCAGACAAAGACAGACAAAGTTGATTGTTATTAGAGCCAGAGGCCCTGTCCTGCCTGCTAGCTTCCTCCTCTCTCCTGGTAGTATCTGGGTCCTCCATGCATCTAGAACCTGGAGACTGATAGGCACACATTGACCTAGCATTGTGAGTGTGTTGCATAGTTAACATGCATAGTTCTCTCCCTCCCTCAATCCCCTCTCAGACAAAGCCCAGCGGCGGCGTCTTCACCAGGCTGACCTTGAGGGGGACCCCTTGGATTACCGTCTTCACATGGCCTTTCTTCTCTGATCCCGGGGTCGCTCAGACCTCACGCATCAGAACGGAGAGCCGGAACTGTCTGTGAATGAAGTGTCATTCAAACAATATGCTCAGCTTTTTTATGGCCTGCACAGTGGAAGGGAATTGATTTTTACTTTCTCCCTGCCTCCCTCCCTCCCTCCCCTCCCTCCCTCACTACCTTGTTCAATTGGAGGAAATGTCTAAATGAGATGAGAGTCCTCTAAGCCTGGTAATTCTATTTCTATTCTGTGAGCGCTGAGAACGACTTTAATGATCAATGCCTCTTCCTCATTTTTCTCGTATGAATGGACGAGATTCCCTCTAAGGTTCTTCCGAATTTTTACAACAACAGACAATTACGGTCATTTTCATAATTGCCAAATTTCAGTACCTTGTGTACTCCGAAGATACTCCTCAGTATTATGATAATTGAGAAATAATCACGCTGAAAGAAAAGACTTTTAGCAACTTCTCTCGCAATCTTCCACTTCAGAAAGACAAAGCAGTGTTCCTCTGAATCCCGGCCCGAGCGTGCGTATGCGTTCTGATTCAGTCCCGTTCGCTGCACGTTACTCTAAAAGGTCTCCTCAGAGTTGCTTTTATGAGCTGCTGGTTTGTCCTTTATGGTTCCTTATTCTCCGTTTCCCTCACAGGTTCACAACAGGAACCTGCTGTCCCTGGACTTTGACCGCGTCACCCGGACGGAGAAGGTCTACGACGACCACAGGAAGTTCACGCTGCGCATCCACTACGACCTCGCCGGCCGGCCCACGCTGTGGGCGCCGAGCAGCCGCCTGAATGGGGTCAACGTCACCTACTCCCCGGGCGGGCACGTGGCCGGGATCCAGAGGGGCACCATGTCCGTGCGCATGGAATACGACCAGAACGGCAGGATCACATCCCAGATATTTGCGGATGGTAAAGCTTGGACCTACACGTACCTTGAAAAGGTAAACCTTACATCCTCTTGGTTATTTATGGGATGTTCTGTGCCGGAAATACCCTGGAGGGGGAGGGAGGGCTGGAAATATGATGTGCGGGCTGAATGCTCGCCACTTATGATGTATTTCTGTTTGTGCCTTGAGCTCTGCGGAGGAGTTTTTCTACTTGAGTTCAAAGTTAACTTAAATCCCCTACTGCATCATAAACCCAGAGCGCAGACATCTGCAGAATATTGTTATGAAAGACTGTCGGATGCACTGCCGAGTACATTCTACATTGTTGTCAGAGACAGTTTGATAGGGCACTCACAACTCGAAATGGCCGATGAGCAAAGGGGAGGGAAATGTCACTTTGCACGCGCTAATTAAAGGGAAGATCTATGGCGAAAATATAAAGGGCTGAGATTTCTCAGATGTTATCACTTAACACGGAAATCCAGCGGTTCCCCTCATTAATAGTTTAAAGTCAGTTTCACGACCCCTCCGAAGGGTTGAACCTGTCGTATTGTTGTGACAGCACTGCCAGTGATTTAAGGACGTCATTTATTTGCCTGTATTCGCGGGGAAGCAGACGTTTTTTTCCCTCAGCCTGTGAAAGATTGGATCCTGCCGTCACGCCGTTTAGATCGAAAGATCCAGCCAACATGAAGAAGGTGTATAGACAGTTTACGAAATCGTCTCTTGGGGAAATCTTAATGTCAGAGGAATAATAGCGGCTTCACTTTGAGGACTTCTGAAAACGATGGTGCGCTATTTGTTTCTCTCCTTGTTGGTTGTAGTAAAGAAAAGGTATGACAGTCTACGTGCTGTTGTTTTAGAAATACGCTTTTGTGTTGTAATGTGGATTGTTCGCACTCCTCAAAGCCTTACAAAATTAACACTGCAACTCGATACGATGGATTCAAATGAGAACCAAGAACACTGACTAAATCAATAAATCAAATATGAGCACACAAGTTAGTCCCAACTTAATCTTGGTGTCAGTGTTCAGAGCACACCGGCCATCATGTATTGTGCGTCACATGTCATTTGTTATGTGGTTATTGTGTTTTAATTGTGTTAATTTAGAACAGTCTCTAAAATGTTTCCAGTCAACGAACTGCCATTTTGTCTCTTTTTTTTCTCCCTCCTTTCTCCAGTCCATGGTGCTGCTGCTCTACAGCCAGAGACAGTACATATTCGAGTTTGACAAGAACAACCGCCTGTCCTCCGTGACCATGCCCAACGTGGCGCGCATCACCATGGAGACCACGCGTTCCATCGGTTATTATAGGAACACCTATCACCCTCCGGAGGGCAACGCGTCGGTGCTGCAGGACTACAGCGAGGACGGGCAGCTTCTCCAGACCACCTACCTGGGCACCGGCCGCCGCGTCATCTACAAGTACGGCAAGCTGGCCAAGCTGCTGGAGCTGCTGTACGACACCACGCGCGTGGCCTTCTCCTACGACGAGGCGGCGGGCATGCTGAAGACGGTCAACCTGCAGAGCGAGGGCTTCACCTGCACCATCCGCTACCGGCAGATTGGCCCGCTCATCGACCGGCAGATCTTCCGCTTCAGCGAGGAGGGCATGGTCAACGCCCGCTTCGACTACGTGTACGACAACAGCTTCCGGGTCACCAGCATGCAGGCTGTCGTCAACGAGACGCCGCTGCCCATCGACCTGTATCGCTACGACGACGTGTCGGGCAAGACGGAGCAGTTTGGGAAGTTTGGCGTCATCTACTACGACATCAACCAGATCATCACCACGGCCGTGATGACCCACACCAAACACTTTGACGCCTACGGGCGGGTGAAGGAGGTCCAGTACGAGATCTTCCGGTCCCTCATGTACTGGATGATGGTTCAGTATGACAACATGGGTCGCGTGGTTGCCAAGGAGCTTAAGGTTTGATTCAGTTTGTTCATCGAGAGCCTAATTGTAGGGCTAGTTTTACCGAGAACGCAATCGAAACTCTTACATAAAATTATGTATATTACTTGTATATAATCTTTTTTTTTTTATTCAACTCAAAAAGCTTTTAAAGACATAGAAATAACCATTTTGGTTCTATGGATTTCATTCTATGGATTAAATCCCATTGCTCACGGCGCTCCTCGCTGTCCCACAGGTGGGTCCGTACGCCAACACCACGCGCTACACGTACGAGTACGACGCTGACGGACAGCTCCAGGTGGTGTCGGTCAACGACAAGCCCCTGTGGAGGTACAGCTACGACCTGAACGGGAACCTCCACCTGCTGAGCCCCGGGAACAGCGCCCGCCTCACACCGCTCCGCTACGACCTCCGCGACCGCATCACGCGCCTGGGGGACGTGCAGTACAGGGTGGACGAGGACGGATTCCTCCGCCAGAGAGGCAACGACTTCTTTGACTACAACTCGGCAGGCCTGCTGGTCAAGGTATGCGATGGGTGCTGTTTGTTCCCCCCCATAATAGTCACATTAGTTACAATCTGTATCGTTTGTATTGTTTTGCTAAGCTTTTATTATCAGATTCTTCTGTATGTGTGATCAGTAGGTATACTGAATACTAACATATACTGAATGCTAACCCCTCAAAAAAGTTTGTATTATATGGAATTATTCATCAAAAAAAATTATTGGTATTATATCTAGGTGTACAACAAGGTAAACGGCTGGAGCATCCGCTACCGCTATGATGGCCTGGGCAGGAGAGTGTCCAGCAAGGGCAGCAACAACAACGGCCACCACCTGCAGTTCTTCTACGCCGACCTCTCCAGCCCCATGAGGGTGACCCACATGTACAACCACACCAGCTCGGAGATCACCTCGCTCTACTACGACCTGCAGGGCCACCTGTTCGCCATGGAGCTGAGCGGCGGCGACGAGTTCTACGTGGCGTGCGACAACATCGGCACGCCGCTCGCCGTCTTCTCCGGCGCGGGCCTCATGATCAAGCAGGTGCTCCACACGGCGTTCGGCGAGGTCTACCTGGACACCAACCCCGGCGTCCAGCTCATCGTGGGCTACCAGGGTGGCCTGTACGAGCCCCTCAGCCGGCTGGTGCACATGGGGCGCAGGGACTACGATGTGCTGGCGGGCCGCTGGACCACGCCGGACCACGAGGTGTGGAGCCGGCTCAACGACAACCACATAGTGCCCTTCAACCTCTACATGTTCAAGAACAACAACCCCCTGAGCAACGACCAGGAGACCAAGTGCTACATGACGGGTGAGCAGAGGGAGTGGTAGAGTGCTTTTCTTTTTTTATTCGAACAAACCCCCCAGTCCACAGTATTTTTAGGAGGTGCTGTTGCATTGCACATGCTGGGCTTGGTTGTAAAGGGATGTCTGGGAAGCAGTCACTTCAGACTTGTTTATTTTAT
The DNA here is from genome assembly GCA_036023535.2 of Galaxias brevipinnis. Classification (NCBI taxonomy): domain Eukaryota; kingdom Metazoa; phylum Chordata; class Actinopteri; order Galaxiiformes; family Galaxiidae; genus Galaxias; species Galaxias brevipinnis. Next base: position 6,533 of record JAVQIZ010000938.1, read on the forward strand.
TTATATATTTTTCTTGGGAGGTGGGGGGTTGAAATCGATATGTTTTAGAATTCTGAATTACATACCCCTCACATAAAATATAGCCTTGTCCCTGAAAACATCACAATGAAAACCTGTGCCACAGAGGAGTTTAAAGAGTTTTCTCACTGCTGCACCAGGGTTATTTTTCAGCCTTCTTTCTTTCTTTCTTTCTTCCTTTCTTTCTTTCTCTCTTTCTTTCTTTCTTTCTTTCTTTCTTTCTTTCTTTCTTTCTCTCTCTCTCTCACTCTCTCCTTCTCTCTCTCTCTCTCTCTCTCTCTCGCTCTCTCTCTCTCTCTCTTTCTCTTTTTCTCCCTCTGTGCCTCTCTGCTCTGCTACATGTGTGTGGTTTCTTACGTCAGCGTTCACACGTGCGTTTCAATAGCTATCATTTTGAAAAGTACTCCAAGGGAACAATGGTGTTCAACCAGCCCCTCCTCTCTCTGCCTCTCTTGTTGAAACATACAGTTCTTTTCCCAGAAATACGGCACCCGTCTTTGTTGCTGTGTTACAGGAGGGAGGTAATGGCAGTAAGAGCTCCCCGATGGAGCCCCAAGCACAATAGCACCATAGAAGACCCAGCCAAGGGCAGCTCTGTGTTGGCAAGCTAAATAACCATGTCAGAAAAGGATCGTAGCGTAAACAATGCGCCGTGTTTAGGACCAGTGGGATTGAGACGGACCTGATGTAATTGTTTGATGCAGCGTGTTCCAACCATAACGACTAGCAGGGGGGAAAAAGGCTCTTGAGGATGAAAGAACAAAAATATAAATGATTTGTTATTCATAATCATACCCGATCCTGTGGGCAATGATGTGAAAGGTAATGGGCCTAGAGTAAGATTTGAGGAGTAGTTCAGTTTCACATGTATTTTTGCACTGGTTGATCTCCCTCCTTCATTTCACCTTGAGCACTAGCCATGCAATGTGTGGGATGGTCCTAGAGCCTTAATACTTTGGACTGGGACCCTCTCTTCCTCCAAGATGGCTAACCTTCAGCGAAAAAACGAGGGCATTGCCAAGGGCAACGACATTGAAACAACTTTCGCTCCGTGGTCTGTTGACTTAGTTCGGCAGCCAGTAAAAGGACGCCCACTCGTTGCCACTGTTATTTCATTTTATTTCAATTTTCTTTTACATCAACAGGTCTGTTTTAATTCCACTCATTCAGATAAAAAAATTTCTTCGGCTGCAGCTGTTTAACAGGCGGCTCTGCGGCGATGCGGCCCGACCGTTTCCCTGCTCCACACTCCACCGTTAGAGCCCTGAGTGAGAGGTGTGAATGCTAAGCAGTCTGTTAGATCTACCAGAGTGGGCCTGCCAGCCAGCCAGCCAGCCAGCCAACCTCACTCCCACCCTTTTTTTTTTCTTTTTTTTTGATTGATAGCGCTGACATTTCCATTCCATTCACTAAATTACCAGGGTCCTTTTCATTGTCCTCCTCAAACAAATTCTTATTTAAAAAAAGCTTTGTCAGGTGCCACAATCTGGCGTTACAGAGTGGTTTCAGACGTGGCTCCCCTCGAGTCCCCCCCCCCCCCCTCCCTCCACTCCGCCACGGAGGGCAAAGAAAGACCTGGAAGGGGCCCTCGGATACAAAAGGATTTTGGGAGAAATGATCCAGAGGTTGGGCTTCCAGTCCGCTCGCCCTCTTTATGATGTATGATAATCCCCCTGTGGTGTCGCTCTCCTGATTGGCTTCTCCGTCAGGGGAGGTGACAGAAAGGCGGCGCGGCAGCCAGACCCAGACCCTATGAAACAGCTTAAGATGTGACGTGAAGCCATTTTATAATCAGCGTGACAGCCCTTCTCTCCCAGATGTCGCTTGTGTTTTCCTGGGATCCGGCTGTGCCGTTAAAAGGGTCATTAGCGGCTGCACCTGCTGAAGCGGAAATTAATTATCATCATTTCCGCCGAATGTTTGCCATCACATTTCAAGTGCTAATCATATGCTGTCCGGCTTGTGAGGCAAATCGAGTGGCCCCGAATATGTCCAGCGAGTGTTTTCGAGGAGACAGCCACTTGACCCGCGTTGTCAGGAGGAATGGATGATTCCCTCTCAGTGTGGCGCCTCTGGAGACAAACCTTGTTGCTATGATTGTTGTGATGACAACATCTTGAACTCTTACCGTGACAGTTCTGCTTTTATTTACATGAGCTAAAACGACGACGTTGTGTTCATAGGGTAATAGGGTTTTTTCGCTTACGGCGTTCCTGTAATCACTTCTGTTTAACAGACTGTCTGTCTTTGACGTTACATTTGTGCATGTCTCCTCCTCAGATGTCAACAGTTGGCTGGTGACCTTTGGCTTCCAGTTGTACAACGTCATCCCCGGTTACCGTAAGCCCAACACGGACGCCATGGAGCCGTCCTACGAGCTGGTCCAGACCCAGATCAAGACCCAGGAGTGGGACAGCACCAAGGTAAAACCCAGCCCCACACACGTCCATGTTGATAATAACAAAGGTTTCGGCCTTCATTTTCACTGTGTAATTTGGCTAAACTTGTTTTTAATGTTTATATATTCAATCATTCCTCACATTGTATTAAAGATGTATCTCTCTCGCTCGCCCTCGCTCTCTCTCTCCTCTCTCCTCTCTCTCTCTCTCTCTCTCTCTCTCTTTCTCTCTCTCTATATATACACACACACACACACACACACACACACACAAAATCACAAGTTTACCAAGGAAGGTGTCGACTGTCAAGTCCTTCACTCCGCCACAGATCATCCTCATCAACCTCTCCCCTCCTGTCTGCCCCTCCAGCCTTATCAGCAGCGAGACGAGCCTTTCAGTTAGCCAGACTCCCAGAGGAGCTCCCCTTTTCCATCCATCAGGCCAGACCGCGGCCCACTGATCCAGGCAGGTCTCGGTGCCTGGCCCTGGGCCTCCGAATGCGTGGGGGAACAGGGTCAGCCTAAACGGCTCTTGTAATTGTCCTGCCATTAGGGAAATTCACTTTCTCAATAACCCTCCTCCCTCCCCCACCGGCCATTGATTTCATCTCAGTCTTACAGCCAGGGCGCTCTTCAGAGTCAGTCTGAGAGGCAGGCGGAGACGGCAGACATGCTCGGATCCCTTCCTTTTATCACCCCCTCCACTCTTACCCTTTAAAGTCGCCTCCAAGTCACCTGAATTATTGAAGAGGCTGCTGCCTGCCTGCCTGCTTGTTGTCCTGGCTTCGGTTACAGCGGGGAGAATGCCACCCACCAAAGAGGGCCAGGCGTGGGGGGGGGGGTGCCGTCCTCATGTCGACCGACACCCAGGGGCCTCACCTTAACATGATAGGCTTTCATGGCTGTTTAGTCAATAGAAAAAGAAAGGTCCCCCACTCCCCCTCTCGTCGATCCATCCATCCATTTGGCAGTCTAAAAGCTCCAGTAATGGTTTTAGCGCAGGGCTGTAACCCGCCTCAAAGAGGGGTGACACATTATTTCAGGCTCTTCATGTAGTGCATTCTCTCGCCCCAATCTGCTTTCATTTCCCCCCCCAACTCTTTTCTCCCATTAGACTCTACTCTCAACTTCAAACTTACATATACACAATACACAATGTTTTTCATCCCAACTTTTAAAGACTACCTTATAGCACTCTCCCCTAGCCATGTTTTTAGCTTGTGGGAGGATATTAAGTCGGGTTAGGGTAATTTAGTAGGCAGGGTGCTAATTATACCTTAACATTGGGGGGCTCTCCTTTTTTGGGGGAGGGGGGGTTAACAATATTGACTTATATTTTATGATTATTATTAATATTATTGTTAATAATAATAAAAACATGTTGCATGGCAATCCTACATCATACACCGAACGTCAACCTCAAAATAATGGAAAACATAACGCCTACACAGCAAACATATCAACACTGATACCAACAATTGGATTTTTATACATTGCCTCTCCTCTCCTTTTAAAAAACCCTTGTGAATTAACACTGGTCTCTAGCCGACATTGAAAATAATGGAATTCAGTAACCTAGCCTGAAAATAAAAACGTTTGTACGGTCATGATAGGTCGAGACAACCTTACCATAATATTTTTGGGAACATATATACACCATATTTCGTGTATTACGAGTTGCTTTGAGGCGAGCAGTAGGCACTGCCCCTGTTACCTATCGTGCTACGATACCAATCCAAACCTAATCCGGGCTCAACCATTGACGCATCATAACATTTCAGGGGGGGTACGCAGACATTTAGAAAATTCTTCTTTGTAATTCAACAGGTGGTTAAAAAAATAACTGTTAGCCAGTGTGTGTAGATACATGCATTTTAAACTAGTAAAACATTTTTGATGTAGTACATTTTTACAGACCGCCTCTAAATTTGACTTTTTATGCCTTTGGGGGAGCCCTTGTCTCATTTAGGGGAGTTGTTTGCCCCTTGGCTCCCCTGTAATTCGCGCCCTGGTAGTAGTCCGTGACAGAATGCCGTTAGCCTACTCTTGTTATGTGTGTACATTACATGAATCCGTGAGCTTGGGGATAGAGCGATTCAATAGGGAGGTGTCACTCGAGGCATTGCAAAATGCCTTGACCAATTACACTGGGAGAGAGTCCGTCGTCGAAGCCTAGCAGGTGTCTCGCTTGCTTTTGTTGTGAATCGGGTGTCCCGTACAGAGACTGGTGTCAGAAAGAATCCCGTGGTGTGCCACTGCTCAGATGGATTCAGATGGGAACCCTGGCGTTTCAAAGCCCCCAGGGACTGGGCTGCTGTGCGTGGGGGGGCCCCTGTACCTCCCCTCTTCTCTGCAGGGAGTCTCTGAACTCACTCCTGTGGTTCCTTCCAGGCAACCACAGCAGAGCAAGGGATTCTAATTGAATTCAATAGACCTTTTTTTTTTTTTTACTATTTCCATTTCAAATATTATTTTATCTTCTCTCGCAAATGGCGGGAAATGAGATGGAATACATGCAATATGCATGAATGTGAGCAAGAATCAGGACGCTTCTTTTTTTTTCTTTTTTTTTTTCTCTCCAGGCTGTACAATTTCCAAACCGAAACACCTTTCCACAAAGATCAGGTGATGAACCTGACAGAGGCTCTGATTGTTTACCTGTCAGCATGTCGCCTTAGCCCCGGCAATTTATCAACACTCTCAGAGGCCAGCCAGCTTCTAATCAACAGCCATTATTTAAGCCTTTTGTCAAAATGACTTAATGATTTTAATTGCCTGACAGATTATTGCCGGTAGCAGTCGGGGTTGGATATTGACTTTTTTTTTTTAAAATGGTAACGAGAACCAAGGTTGACGTTTTATCGTACCCGCCATATTTGTCGCCGTGCTGCTTCTTCCCCAGGCCCTGGAGTGTTTCCTGCAGGTGATATGTGCAGAAAGGTTGAGATAATGAGCCTGGCTCTCCCTGTATGTAGACCGCACAGGCTTACAGCTCGTGTTCACACCACAGCACCGGCTCCTGAGCTGAGCACATCAGCCCCGGAATAGCAGCCGCTAAAACACTGCTTAAGGCTGTGTTACTGCTATGTCTGTCTTGTCCACCACACCCAGAAAGCCTAGGCAGACCTAATTAAATGCAAGGGTCTTTTTAAGCATAAATCCCGCCCCCCCCCCCCCCCCCGAACTTGCAGACATTATATAAATTCCAGTTCTTCCAGAGACAGCAGGGAAATATGGCCGCCGCTCAATCTCTTTTCATATATATGGTACTATTTCACTGTGTGACTGCACAGGCTTACAGATTGAAAAATGGTGAGTGTGTCTTGGACTTGTGTCTTGAAGTGTGTGTGTGTATGTGTGTGTGTGTGTGTGTGTGTGTGTGTGTGCGCAGACAGATGAGGTTTGCAGAGCGCCTGGCTTGATCTCTGACTTTGAGCGGCGCTGCAGGCTGATTGCACCCCATGCAGCTCACGTGAATAATGCCTTTCTCTGGTAGTGTCCCAGGAGGGTGTTCCAGCAAAGTGGGGGATGTCGAACCCTCAAACCCCCACCCCCACCCCCACACACACCCTCTCTCAGTCCCCCACCCCACACACACGCACACACACACACCCACACCCTCTCTCAATCCCCAGCCGCGCCTCCCTCCCCCAGTACCCTGCAGGACAGCTGACCGGGTCACAGAGCTGGCGCGGTAAACAAACATGCTGTGGCGTGGTGTGAAGTCCCCCCCGGGGCCGTCGCTCCGTCCTGCTGGGTGCTGCCTGCCATGTCCAGCTGACCGCCCGTCAGCAGCCCCCCCTGTGCCCCCCCCCTGCCTGCCTGCCTTGGGGGAATAGGTCGGGCCCTGGCACTGTGTCATACGGCCCACCAAGCTGGCTAGACCGGTCTGGCTGGTCACTGATGCCTGTGGCCTCCCCTCGACGTTGGTCACGTGCGTATGCATTCGCTTACGAAGCGTGGACTCTGGCGACCGCTCACAACCACGCTGTAACGCCCAACATGCTGCAGTAAACAACATTTATAAATATAGACCAGCAAATAGACCACCCTAACCCTACCCTTCTACCCAACCAACACGCAAGCACACTCACCGTGCTCACTCTATCTCTCTCTCTCTCTCTCTCTCTCTCTCTCTCTCTCTCTCTCTCTCTCTCTCTCTCTCTCACTCAAAAATCACACGCAGCAGCGCCACGGGCCGACATAGGGAC
>JAVQIZ010000942.1:2500-10410 GCA_036023535.2 Galaxias brevipinnis
ATGAAACATAAGGCTTATAAAATAACATGTTTAAAAGAGAGGGACAAAAGTAAATGTTTTACAAAAGTTTGAACTACCTTATTTAAGGTCATTTGAATTAACTATGCTACGGCAATCTCTTAACCAACCCACGCTTACCCATTATTTCCATAAACTCATCTTACATCTTGACTCCCTCTATTGACTGTACTCGTCACATTATGCTCGATAGACTCTTGATTGATGGATTTATTTCTTGCATTTCCCTACAACCTTCACCAGGTGGAGCCAAACACCAGGCTGTTCCCAGCCGTCTTCCTCAAACCCACCAGCAGGGACTTGTTCCAGTTTGACTTGGGAACCATCAAGGTAACGTCTCTCTCTCTTTCCTGCTGGCCTACGTTCCAACAGTGGAACGCTAATGAGGTTATTTAAATGTAATCGAACACACCTGTGTCCTTCCAGGAAGTAATTGTGTCATAAAGATGTTGTCTCTCTTCCTCCAGAATGAGATGTTATTCATTTACACTTTTGTCTTTCACTTCCTCCAGAATGTGATGCCACTGTCAGCGGGTTTGTTCAGAAGCCTGAGGAGAAACTCTACGCCCCAGTGCCCCCCCAGGTAGCGAACAACTAAAGCGCTGTTCTTATAGTCCAGTTCTAGTTCAGTACGCTGTAATGGATGAGGACAGCAGGGCTGAGTGCAGAGTTAAGACATTTTCAAACAGCACAGCCCCATTTTGTTCCCAGACTCCAGGTCCAGCAGCTGGATCCGGTCCAGTGGACCAGAGTACCGGACCGTGCGCTGAGTGTGGAGACAGCTCGGCCTGACGACCACCTCGGCTGGAGGGTCCAGTGTTCTGACCCGCTGCAGGTCATGACCCTTCACATCCCCGAGGAGAACAGGTCAGACGAGGGTCAAAGGTCGAAAAGGAAAATTAACTTGATAGTAAGCAAGAACACAGTAGACAGTTCTACACTTACAGAATGGAAAATAAACTATACTGCAAATAAATTGTTAGGATCACTGAGAAGTTGGCACTAGGCTTGTCAAATGAAAAATAAATAATACAATATTATTCAAAGGTTAATTTATAGTAAATGATATTTTATACAAAGGCAAGAAGTAGATATTAATTACATAACTTGAAATAACGCTTCAAGCTCTGTCTTAACTTACCAACTATGACATGTCCATCTGCACATATCTGCTGGCCGGGTTCCAGGTCTGTTGATATATTGGAGCTATCGGAGCTCGGTGACCTCCTGACCTTTCACCGCCACACCCTCCTACTGTACTCTTCTCTCTGCGCACATGGCAACACACGCATAGGCCACGCCCTCTGCAGCCACCTGGACCAATCACAGCTCTTTTACGCCATCCAGAGTCCCCGCCTCTCCGGACCTCTCCGCTCCACTTTCTACAAGCTGCTCGTCCATGTAGGGTTATGACATCACACTGATCCTCATGTCACATGACTAACTCTAGACAAAGGAAGTTTTATCATTTATTGAGACAAATTTTTTAAATTTAGATCCTTTTTATTTGTATTTGGTACAAGATCGATTTTTACTCTTTTGCAGAACTTGTGTTTCTTAGCGTGCTGTTTTGGGTTTGGCTACGTAGAGATGAAACAACCAATATTTGTTAGATGTATAAATCATGGTCTGGAGTTAGACTATACGTTACACACATATTCAGGCATTGTGAAATCTACTAGTACCCTACTACCCAGTCTGACCCCAAAAGGGGAAACAAAATCTGAAGTTCATAATGAAAAATACATTTCCCATAATTCTTTTGTACCTCGTATGCCAGGTTCATCTGAGTGCCCATGCTACAGCTCGCCTTATGATGAACCAGGAGTACATAGTGCCCATGACGGACCAGACCAGGGCCATTTCCCTGTCGCCCAGCCCTAGAGAGAGTGCTGTTTCTGGGGCTGGAGGAAACAGACCTCCCCTTGGGATCCCCAGCATGGAGCTCAGCACTTCACTCAAACCCAGGGGGCACTTCTCTCAGCCTTGTTTCATCAGAGGGAACGGATCTGATGGGGAGAATAGTGGAGGTGAGACAATATTTTAATTACTATTTGAATAAAAGTTACAGTATCAATAATGTGAACACATAATTAGCATTTATTAGTGACTTATCATAGGTTACATTTTACACACAATTTATCGAACAAGATTTCAAATCTTCTTTTGAAATTTCAAAGAATCAAATCTTCTTTCACACATATCCGTGTGCTAGCATTACTTTGTGTCAAAAATGGCTGTATGTCACTTCTTCAGGTGGAGCGTCGTCACCCAGGGACAGCCCAGAGCTTCCCCTAGTGGTTCTAAAGGACATGGCAGTAGAGATGTTAAACGGAGCAGTGTTGGCTTTGGAGCACGGCGTCAGGGATCCACCAGGGGGCGATGTAGAGCAGCTGCTAGTCCCCCTGGTCAGGCTGGTCCACACTCTACTGGTCATGGGGGTGTTAGGGGACCAAGATCTGGGAAAGGTAGGTTTTTTGATATTTAGAAATTATGTCTGCTTTTTTTGTGTCGGGTTGAAACCAAATGTATGTGCCTCACTGGCTAAGATGACTTAAATTTTACTCCTTAAAATATGTCATAGTCAATGCTTTTTCTATTGTAAAAAAGTATATCATGAAATGGTATGAAAAAATACTTAATTATACTGCTATAATTATTGTGTAGTCCTTGAAAAAGTGGAAATTCACCATGATGTGATCAATCCATATAAAACATTTCTATCGATACATGTTATTTATGAAGGTGCTCAGACTGATTGAGCCTGGAGTCTTCTCTAGTGGGATGGAGAGAGAGGAAGAAGAGGAGAAGGAGGAGGAGAGTGATGGAGAGAGTGTAACAGGAGGAGAGGAAAAGGAGTGCAGCCCCACACTAGGTCTTCTCCAGATGAGGCTGCCGGAGGCTGTCAAACTGGAGGTAGAGAAAAATACGTTTTCATTTTGAATTTACACATTTACATTTTTGATTGTTTTGCAGACGCTTTTATCCAAAGCAACTTACAATGAGGCTACAGCGAAAGTTCCTCTGGAGCAATTTACAGTGAAGTGCCTTGCTCTAGGGCACACTAGGGGTGGTGTTCCCTGGCGGGATTTGATCTCATGACCTTTTGGTCACCGGGTATCAGCCCTACTCACCAAATCACTACTAGCCATGCGTCTTGATTTGTCTGGTTCATTCAGTGGGCCGGGTAAGCTTCTGAGTACTCACGTCAGCTTTGTGTAGTTTGAAAACTCCGTTTGTACTTCTGTTCATCTCTGTCTACTTCTATGGGCATTTGATTTTAAAATCATCCTTACATTACGCCAGGAATATTTTAAATGATAACCCTAGGATGAAAAAGAAAACGTAGGGTATTTTTTGGTATCATAATTCTGATTCCTAACGCCTAGCACACCTCGTCTCCTTCTCCCCCTCGTCTGCGGCACTTCCTGCTCAGCTCTGCCACCTGCTGGCCTACCTGTGTGACCTCCAGGTGCGTCATCGCATCGAGGCCGTCGTGGCCTTCTCCGACGGCTTCGTGGGTCGTCTCCAAGACAACCAGCGTTTCCGCTACGACGAGGTGATGCGGGCTCTCAACATGTCCGCCGCGCTGACCGCTCGTAAGACCAAGGAGTTCAGATCACCCCTCCAGGAACAGGTACCATGGCAACCGTGGAGGGGGTTACAGCTCTGGGTGTTTAGAAAGGAGTTGATTATTTAAGATAATTTAAGGCTAGAAATGTATTTATTGTATTCGTATGCTAAGGTAAAGTTGAGTTTAATGGAGTAAAATAAATAAAAAGTTGAGTAAATTAGCTTTATAGACTCATGAATTAACTTGAATATAATGCTGATCCTCGACTGACCCTCCCTCTCCTAACTTCCCGTGGATGTCAGATGAAAATCCTATTGACCTTCAGGGAAGACCTGAAGCAGCACCAGAACTGCCCTTGTCCAGAACATATCAGAGATCTGCTGCTGGACTTCCACCAAGACCTCATCTCTCACTGTGGTAACTCCTTCTAACGTTAACGTTCAGCGCTATTAATGTAGCACTGCTTATACTGCCCCAGGTGGAGCTGGTTTACTTGGTAGAAATACCAAACTATAACTTAATTGATAAACTAAACCAGCTCATGGAGATATTAGCCTATTATCAACGTAACGAGAGCAAGACAATTCCATAGATTGTGTGTGTGTGTGTGTGTGTGTGTGTGTGTGTGTGTGTGTGTGTGTGTGTGTGTGTGTGTGTGTGTGTGTGTGTGTAGTTGAAGCAGAACTCTATGCTAATGTATGCTAGCAATGCTGACATCAACACTTGAATTAAATGTGAATACAATTTGCATTAGCTCACAGGCTAACATCTTCTTAGTGATTCTACAGTGCTTCCTAGCATGTGTTAGCTTTGCTTAAACTCAACGAACAAACTTTTATATTATTTCTAGATACTTATCCCTGTTTAGGTAGAATGGATCACTGGCCTATTGCCCTAGGAGTTAGTGTACATTTTAACAGTTGGTGTCAGAGAGGATATTATGACCATTTACGGTATTAGTCGAGTTGTTGTTTTTTCAAACAGGAATTGCAATGGATGAAGAAAGCGACGAGGAGGAGAGTGACGGGTCGATGAAGGATTGTCTGCTTAGTCTGGTGGGGAGAGGGTCGGGGTGCAAGAAGACAACTTCTGAGACCGAGGAAGAGGAGAAGACTCTTCCTCCCAGTGAGTTACCTGCTACAATTCAGAATGTGAAGCGGCTCTCGTGCTCCTTTGGCACACAGGCTGTGTGAGTTAACGTCATTTGCCACTGATGAATGTAACAGCTCCTCCAAGTCTAATGATACATGGATGGCATAAATCTAACTGATGTAAGCCTGGCTGAACAAACAATGACTGATGATATGGAACACCCTCTTCCCCCAATTCTCTGCTTATTCAACTCGTTTTTAAACTTTGAACTAAATTAATAAAGAAATAAAGAATGAAACTAGGAAAGATTTAATTCTTTCAAAGATGTTTTATTACTTTACTGCTATATTAAACGATAGTACATTTCCAGCTCTTTTTTGTTTTACTTTTTTGACCAGTCCTTTCTCCCCTCTATAAAATTCCTCCCATCCCTCCATCACACTTAATCATCCGTCCATCCCTTCATCCCTCCACTCCTCTTTCTCCTCTAGTGTCCCTCCAGCGGTTAATCTCAACAACAGTGGTGCGATGGGCTCAAGAGAGTGTGATGGAGGATCCGGCCCTGATTCGCTCCATGTTTTCCCTGCTGCATCGCCAGTACCAAGGGCTGGAGGGACAGATGGGCGCTCCACTCCGCAAGGCCTACTCCATCAGCCAGGTTTTACCAAATTTAATCTACCTTAACGTACCAGGTTTTAACAAATTCTAAAAGGCCAGGTGCCTCATCTATTGTCACATTCCAGAGCAAACAGATTGAGATTGTTACATCCTATAAATATCTAGGATTCTTACAATAAACAATCGTCTTGCTTTAAGATCACATGTTCCGGATCTTGTGAAAAAACACGAAAGTTAAAATTCGGTTTTTATATTCAAAACATGTTTTTCAATTGAGACCAGAAGTAGACTAGTGGCTGCCACCTTTATACCTGTACTGAGCTACAGTGATGTATTATAAATAACTCTAACCCTTTATAATCAACATAGGTTGATTATGAATCTCCTAGCCCTAGATAAACAAAGAAAGTTAGACAGCGATGATCATAAAACTCTCCTGTCCTATATGTGGTCCTCAGGTGTCTCTCCTAGCCCTAGGTAAACAAAGACAGCTAGACAGAGATTTTCCTGTGTCTTTCCTATAGCCCTAGATTGACAAAGACAGCTAGACAGAGATTATAACTATTCCTTTCCTGTCCAGTGTGTGGTCCTCCGGTGTCTCTCCTAGACAGCTAGACAGGATAGGAGAGTCATAGTTATAATCTCAGTGTGTGGTCCTCAGGTGTCTGTGGAGGACACCATGTCTCTGCTGGCATCTCTGGGACAGATCCGCTCCCTGCTCAGGATCCGGATGGGCGCGGAAGAGGAGAGGCTGATGACCGGAGGACTGAGGTAGGGAGGGGGAAGAAGAAGGAGGGTTCTAATTCCAAGGTTCCATTTATAGAAGTATGGAACTGTTATAGTTCCATTGTTCCCCTCAGTGGATAAGAATAATTCTCTTTCCAGAAGCAATTGTAATATAATAGTATTTATATATTTTATGTATTATGTATATATAATATATAACATATATATGATGTTATTACAGTGACATCATAAACAACAAGGTGTTTAGTGAACTGTCCCTTTAACTAGCTGTATATATTTTTAGTGAGCTGTCCCTTTAACTAGCTGTATATATGTTTAGTGAACTGTCCCTTTAACTGGCTGTATATATGTTTAGTGAACTGTCCTTTTAACTAGCTGTATATATGTTTAGTGAACTGTCCTTTTAACTAGCTGTATATATGTTTAGTGAACTGTCCCTTTAACTAGCTGTATATATGTTTAGTGAGCTGTCCCTTTAACTAGCTGTATATATGTTTAGTGAGCTGTCCCTTTAACTGGCTGTATATATGTTTAGTGAGCTGTCCTTTTAACTGGCTGTATATATGTTTAGTGAACTGTCCCTTTAGCTAGCTGTATATATGTTTAGTGAACTGTACCTTTAACTAGCTGTATATATGTTTAGTGAACTGTCCCTTTAACTAGCTGTATATATGTTTGGTGAACTGTCCCTTTAACTAGCTGTATGTTCCAGTGACATCATGAACAACAAGGTGTTCTACCAGCACCCTAACCTGATGAGAGCTCTGGGGATGCACGAGACGGTGATGGAGGTCATGGTCAATGTGCTGGGGGAGGGGGAGTCTAAGGTGAGACTCGCACACACACACACACACACACACACACACACACACACACACCTGCTGTTTCCAATTATTAAGTGTGTATTTAGGAGTTCAGTGGTAAACAAAGTGCTTATTTTGTATGTATTTGTTTCATTGTTTGTTTGATCCGTCAGGAGATCACCTTTCCCAAGATGGTGGCCCAGTGCTGCCGTTTCCTGTGCTACTTCTGTCGAATCAGCCGCCAGAACCAGGCAGCCATGTTTGAGCACCTTAGTTACCTGCTTGACAACAGCAGTGTGGGACTAGGTGAGTTGGCTCCCTTGGTTTTCAATGGCTTCTATCTGCTGATACTAAGATAAATACTAAGTTAATAATACGATAATATCGTACTTACACTTCTTACAGTGACATATATTCCTTTATGTTGTTTCCCTGAGTCAGACTCCGTATCTCTCTCGCTCTCTCTCTCTCTCTCCCCCCCCCCCTCTCTCTCTCTGTCTCCCTCTCTCCAGCCTCTCCCTCTATGCGTGGGGCCACTCCTCTGGATGTAGCTGCAGCCTCTGTGATGGACAACAATGGGTTGGCCTTGGCCCTGAGGGAGCCTGACCTGGAGAAGGTGTTACTGTCTGATAGGAATTAGAACTTTCAATTGTGCCATAGACACAACTAAACCAAACTTAATTTCTTTCTATCTTTCTTTCTTTCTTTTTTTCATTCTTTCTTTCTTTCTGTTGGATTGTCAGATTCATCTTTTCTCCTTGTAATTTATTTAAGGTGATGAACGTGGTTATTTTAGTTTACTGAACTCTTCCCTCCCTATCCCCTCCCCCCCCCCCCCTCCATCCTTCGCCCCCTGTAGGTGGTGCTGTACCTAGCAGGCTGTGGTCTCCAGAGCTGTCCCATGATGGTTGCTAAGGGTTACCCTGACATCGGCTGGAACCCGGTAGAAGGAGAACGTTATGTGGACTTCCTGCGCTTTGCTGTCTTCTGCAACGGTAACCACCGGTAACACTGCTACACACAGACCACAGACCAAGGTTTAAACTGGTAACACTGCT
>JAVQIZ010000968.1:0-18968 GCA_036023535.2 Galaxias brevipinnis
GGGAGGGTTTCTGGTAGGTCCTTTAAACTCATTCAATCAGGCTCGTGAAACACCATGTGTCCATTAAAAGGCATTATTCAGCCTGTGATGCTCTTTTTATGTCATGAACACTAGGGGGCTGTAAAATCAACCATCTAAAAGCCTTAGTGCTGGGAGATCAAAAACCCTACTGAGGCCCTGTATTCCATTCTCACCTTATGTAAATGAGGAGGGGAAATGTCTAATTTGTACTAAGAAACTTCTCTAAGTGCAGTCTGGAAGTGGTCAGTAAGTTTATTTATTTTTACTTGGTGAAGAGGGGGAGGACTTTTGGCCACGAGTTCTCAGAGTTTCTGCTTACGGCTGGCATCTTCCAGATTCTGGTCCCAGCACCTTCACCACCCAACTTACGCTTTACATCTGCAGCAATCTGCTCACTCTGGACTCGAACATTATACGGTATGATGCAAAACTGGCTTCCGAGTTCAGATTTAAAGGCACGTTCAGAGCAAGAAGAGGTTGTTGCAGGTTGTTGCAGCTGTGTCGTGTGAGCACGCGATTCCTGTGATAAGTGGTGTGTCAGTTCTATCTCTACACTGATCTATTGAGTGGGATAGCCCTCCGACTCAACTACTGGAGCCAGCCCTAACCCTTATCCATTATTGAGCGTCTGCAACACATATTTGGAGCTTGTTTGACCAAACCGCACAGCCTCCGAGATTGTGTCCAACAGCGGTTCCTCCATGCAAGCTCAGGCTGTGAGACCGCCTGTGACATCATGCCCACTGAGCGGACGGTCAACTGACTGGAGAGTTTGTTTCGTTAACAGAGAGAGTTCATGGCAAAGAGTAAAGCTGGAGACCTTATCTGTGCTCCGTTTAACTCGTCCCCGGAACGCAGCGCAACTTTTCTACTGACTGCACACATTTCTCTCTCGCTCACTGTTAAATGTGGGCCTGTGATTATGCCTTCTTCCCTTTTTGAAAACCCTGCTTTTTCTCTCCTAGTTTGTGTGTGTGTGTGTGTGTGTGTGTGTGTGTGTGTGTGTGCGAGCGTGCACATGCAGGTAAGAGTGTGTGTGTGTGTATGTGTGTGTGTGTCATGCCTTATGCATACATATGATTTCCAACGCTATATTCGTTCCAAGGTATCAATTTGCTGAGGCAGCCAGGCCTCTTGGCCAGCAATAAACGTCTATTCTAGGGGTTGGTGAATGCAGGGGCTGACCACAGGCAAGTATGTGGCTGCCACTGGAACCACAGGAAGCACCCTTCACAGCATACAGTCGTGAGTCGCCAGCAATAGACTATGGAGCTAGGACATTGCCACAGACGAGTATGTTTGGGTCTAGATTTGGTACTAGATTTGCCACCCCTCTGATCTTATGTAATACATTTATATTCTCTGTAGATCCTAAAGCCTCACAGTTGGCTACTTGCAAAGCTTTTCTGTAATTAAAAAAATATACATTAATAAGTTAGATATTGTGCTATGGTGAATAGAGAGCACATCACATCACATAGCTGTTCACATCCCAATTCTCACATTTTAGCATCATCAAGTCATACAAAACCGGATTTTTCCTGGAGATGTGCCTCATGAAACTGGAAAAATCAATTATAAAGGAAAAAATGCTACCTGAATCATGCTGAAAGCTTTGCTGTCTTTGGAAACAATGACACTCCTATTGGAAGAAATGATTCCACATGCGGGAATGTGTTCCCCCCTTGTTAAATGATTCCAGACATGCTTCTCACTCTATCGGCTTTGCACGCGTGCGCGTGTGCGTGTACACACACACACACACATTTTCACAAGCAGCTAGTCAGTCATGGCTGCAGCAATTTGGAGCATCCACAGGGCATTTGTTACTAAACTTGTAAATGGGTTGTTATGGCGTTTTTCCAACAAGAAGATGAAGACTGTCAAGATTAAACAGGGAAAGGTTCCAGCTGTCCTGTATGTTCTTGATTTGAATTACAAAAATAAACGTAGCTTTTTCTGTGGAAAGACAATGGGTCTATGTCAGTCAAAGTGTGTCTTATGTACTTCAATTATTGCAGGTCCCCCCAACAGCTTCCTATGTGGGGGAGTAAGGTCTCGACAGGCAGATGTAGTGTACAATATTCTCTATTTCTGTATGTGCTGCTCTGGACAGACCAGGTGACACACACCTCAGTGCTACAAAGTAAATTGAATTCAGAATAACTCACAAAAATTAAATAATCAAATCATCAAAAGAACATAATAGTTAAAGGAGGGGAATGTGCAGACAGTGGCAAGAGTTTTTAAGAGGTCGAGAGAAAACGACGTGGAAAGGGAATACTTACCGTTCCTTGATGGAAATGCCATGTGGTTTTGCTGCACCTCCCCCCCACCACCACCCACACCCCCTTGCTGCTTGCAGTCTGTTTTGTTGGCTGGGGGGGGGGGGGTAAACTGGCTTGATGGAAACAAGGTTGAAGTCAACGGGTAGTCACTATATCTGAAACCCGCATCTTGGACCCCAGCCCACTGAACATGATGAATATGGGAAATATGTACTACACTACAACCTTTTCCATGGGATGGAATGGAATCTACTTTATGGACCCCAAGAGGAAACTATAATGAATGGCTCAAAAAGTTCTGACAGCATTTGCATACAATATTCTTAGCCTCCTATATAAATTGGTAAAAAATATCTTTGACTTGAAAACCCACTTATAAGCACTTTTATTCTAGCACAGAAACATTCTAAAGATGTTGGAAGAAGATAAAGAGGAAGATTCCATTCATGTTATTCATATTCTGGGAGTTATGATTACCGTCCCATTTGATCTACCATTCACTTGTGTTTTTTTAAAACCACCGGCAATCAATACTTTCTCACTTTCACAAAGTGTGCACCCAGAAGAGCTGACAAAGTTTGACACCTAGGAATAGTGATCACTAAGAGAGACTTAGTTCTATAACACAACGCCTACTAAAACATTTTGAATCATGATCCCCAACAGTAAATTGATCACAGTCACCGAATGAAAAAAGAGCTTTCTGAGCAATGGTTAATGTTACAGTGTTGAAGACATTTTAATTTTAGGGCATTTCATGTTCTGCTAAAACAGTTAAAACTTGTAGATGGACGAGTAAGATTTAAAAACAGGCTGGAGATTTACATTTCTGATTTATTGGTCAGTGCACACACAGGGACTCAAAGAAATTCCAACTAGTTGTAACAGTGGTTCAAGTGGGTAGCTTGGGTAACATACTTCCTGGTTTCCTGTTTAGCCTGTGGATTTCCACAGGGAATGGACAGGGGTGTTAAATGGGAATTACGCTACCTTACTGTAAATACATGTTGATGTAGTTGTTAGTGTCCACCTCAAATAGTTAGGTGTTTATTTATTTTTCCTTAAATTACTCTTTGGCAAACAGTGTTCCTTAAAAAATAAGTCACCTGACGTCATTAAGGCGAGCGATCTTCAACTTATCTAAAAGAAATCCTTGAGTTTGAGAACTACAGAATGTTACCACCCATCTTGAAACATGTGTCTGTCCATCGTTCACACAATGCAAAATCCTGCTTGTGCTGGATGTAATTATTGCTAAATTAAAATATAGAATTTCGATTGACTTTGTCCGTTCATTGTCCCTTTCATTTGTTTCACAAACAAGTCATAAGCCCAATATAAGATGTACAACTGAGATGTTTACACACAAATACACTTTTGAGTATGAATCGTATAGATACAACTGCTGTTGTGTAAATTATCTCAATGGGAGGTCCTTTATAAGATGACACAGGGATTTTGCCTCAGCCACATGAAAGATTTATAATGAAAAACATCCATGGTCCACAACAAAGTCAACCCGTCTTCGCAAGCTCAGTTCCATAGGGACAAAACCATTTGTGCACTGTTGATTCTATAGTATTTATTGTACCAAGAAGTTTTAGTTGCTGAAAGAATTTGCTTCTATAACATAAATCAGCGCATATTTCAGATATTTACTTTGGTAGTTATTTAATATGGCAAGATGGAGATATGACCAAAGGGGACAACAGGACATGTTAAGTTTTTATAAGTTTTATCAGAAACATGTCAGAGACAGTGTAAACAAACTAAATCATCTGTCCCCCAAAAAAGTCTGTTTGGACCCATCTTTTCGTTTTCTACTTTACTGCCACGGGCTAGAGCTAGATGAAACACGAGACACCTGTTTGGAACCTGCAGATCTCCACTTAACAAAGAGAGAGTAGACATTCATCACGTTATTCAGACAATGACCCTAGAGTTGAGGATGAAACTTGTAATCCCAGTGAAGAGTTAGCAACCTCTGCCAAACCCCCCAAATGGCCTTGTCCGTCAAAAGCTACAGTCCTATTTGTTTGAATGTTTATTCTTTCCGCAAGGATTGATCATGTTTAACATTTGTGTAAGTACTTTAACACTCAAATAACATTTTAAAATAGGAGGCGCATAGCACAAATACAGTTATTCCTTTTCACTGTTTTCTCAACTGTGAACACCTACTGAGTAGAGTACAGTGAAGAGATGACTTGACAAAGAGTGCCGATAGTTTATGAAAATCATAAACGAGAGCACATTTAGTTTGCCCTATTAAGTTTGGCTGCTGGGTACCATAAGCAAGCCCAGACAAAAAGGCATTCCTCTCTGTAGTTTGTGGTTTACAATGTCTAGAACGCATCCCCCTCCACCTCCACCTCCAGTCACAGTGCCTTAACCTGACGCGACGCACCAGATTTTTGAGGTAACGTTAATTTGTGATAGGCTGGGAGAAACATATGAGAGAAACTATTAACCACTTCATTTCATTAGTATTAGGGTTAGAGTTTCATTAGCATCAAACGTGAATCATGGTGTGTTACATTTGACATGTGGGATGGACGTTCTCTTCTAGTGTATAGAGGGTGTGTGTCATATGTAATGTGCATACACGGACAGTACAAAGTACTGTAATAGGGCAGTTGTATGCTACAACTCTCATAGCGACCCACTGCATATTCCTGGAAAGGTTTCGCAAAATCTAAACTCTAATTAAAAGTTGTGTCAAGTAGAAGACAAGGTACGGGACCATATTTTTTAAAGCAGACCTGTTTTTTCAGCTGTTCGGGGTTGAATCATAGTGTACAGTCCTTGAATACTTATAATAGAGTAATTACACATGTTCCCCTTAGCAAACACTGGAAACCAATGCCTTGGTCGGAATGATATGCTTCCAACTGCAGAAATTGTGGACTGCTCTCAAAAGCACAAATCTATAAGCAGTTCTTGAATCCCTGCTTTTTGTATCATTCTAGCTAGAGCTCTGGAACCAGATCTATGCATACTAAAAGACATGATCGAGTGTTGAGGTTTGGTTACAGAATGCTTTTTCTGCCAAAACAGGAGGGGTCAACAAACCCAGACAACAGCATGAGCTCTGAAATTTCAAAGACAACTTTTGACCATCCATCTGTAAAAGAGCCAAGCTACATATTTGATAACTACCCTGCCGTTCTGTTACGTGAACTAGAGGCAGCACTCAGGGTCATGGAGGTCATAGCAGGATTGGAATACTTGTATTCTTATAGGGTTGAATGCATGACTTGCTCAAAATATTTAAAGAGGGCTGATTTTAAATCCATGTCTACTATTGTGTGCTTGTAATGGCTGACTTCTGATAATAATGATGAATGCATGAATGCATATTCCAGCTCGCTAGCCTCACCTTTGTGAATGTGATGTTGAGTAAACATGGAAATAATTTAGATTATGTCATAACACATGTAATCCCTGACATACTTTGCGGCAGTTGGACAGTTACTGCCATTAAACTTTAAAATTAAACTATTGCAGAAAGAGGTAAGCTAAATCAAAGGCAGGACTATAGCTACCAACTGTGCTTCCATGATTTTTTCCCGATTCATAATTGTTTTTGACATATATACAGAAGTGCTGCAACATTTGCAAATGACTCTGAGATTATTGAAAATAAATCTTATCAATTTGTCTCAATTCTAGTTTAATTTACTTTATTTGAAATTTCAAAGATCACGATCCTGTAGTTTCTGGGTCTGTAGACCCATTATTAGCCATTTCATTTCCCTTATTCGTTTTTATTGTTTTTATTGCATTTCTATTATTTTATTGCTTGATTTGTATGTACCTGCTTGCCTTATGTATAGCACTTTTTTTGACTTGCCTATGGATATGAAATGTGTTATACAAACACGTTTGACTTAATAATTTATCATTCTCATGTTTTCTTGACAAGTTAGAAATAATTCCTCCACCCTGTCAGCCTTATAAATAGTGCCTATAGTAGTAAAATAGTCCACTTTATTTTAGAGATAGTGGCCCCTCTTTATGCTGCAAACCAGAATGAATACTTTTCTGATAAACCTGTGATTGAAATTCATCATAAAAAAAAGGCAAACAAGGAATTATTTTTTAACACAACACATGGCATTTGTTTATAAATAATGCATGTTCGAAAGGGATGCTGCTGTAACTAAGGACCTCTTGTGGGGCGGGTCCTGCGACAACTTTTGAGTTCTGTGATTTGTTGAAAGGAAGATTTTCCAGTGTCAGTTTTCTTCTGTCGCGCGGTTCTGGTTTGGGGAGCTTGCCCAGCCTCCCGTCGGCGCGCGACTCTCGGAGAATTGAATGATCTCCGTTTTTCGATGAAAGCCCTTTACCTTCAGTCTGAGGGCTGGCCTTAGGAGTAGAGGATCACAAGGGCCCACTTTGACTATGCAAGGAAACCAGAACTAAATTTTACACATGGCTGCTCTGTAGTGCAAATATATCACTTTTTGTTGGATTGTGGGACCAAATATAGTCTAAAGTTGCCCGATTTTTTTTTTACAACTACGGGCAGAAACAATGGAGATGCAAAGGTGGTCCACAAGGTGGAAAACGAAAAGGTGGCTTTGGAATTCCCCGCTTACCACTATCGTCTCACTAACTTTAATTCTACATGCCGTCAATGTCAGAGCAGGTAAGAAGTGTCAAAATATGAGCTCTCTCCTCTATTAGGCTTGAGAGGTCCCATCCATAACTTGGTGAATGAATCGAAGCCTACCTGTTGCCTTTGACCAGTTTGACATTGCGCGGAAGTTGGTACCTATTTGGCTGAGATTGTTTCATGGCATTGTATAAAATGCATAACTTTGTTAAGTTAGTACATATAATAGGACAGGTGAATAATTTATTTTTGTGGCTTTCGATATGTAAAATAAATTAAATATAACCATTACCATTAAAATGTTGATCAATGCAATGATTTTCGGAACCACTGGTACTATCAGACGCTATGGTTAAATCCAAAAGGCAGCATGAAATGGCCTTATTTCCCAAGATAGTTCCTCAGGTTGATGCCTCTCGGTCAGCGCTCAAACAGGTGCGGTCATTCCTGGCGGTAGTGATGGGTCACAGCGTGATCCGCACTTCGCGGTACGTGGCAGAATGATGTGATGGCACAGCGATATAAATGTGCCAAGAGCTCTCGCGACAGTTTTAAAGGCTTTTGCTACACAAGTATTCATTGTTTGCATGTACGGTGGTCCGTAAGGTGTGTGTGGACATGCCAAAAGGAAGGGAGAGCGATCAAGATGAAGGCAACAACTTCTCACTTTGTTTGAGAATTCTTAAGCCAGTAATAAGGTACAGCCTCTTAATATAAGTGTTCTTGGCTGCATCGGAAGAACGATTTACTTATCCCTAAGAAGCCGTTTTACGCATTACTTTAACGCATTTTAGTATTGTAGTAGGCTAGCCTACAATTAACAAGGATGAGCGTTGAATGTTGATGTATTTAGAAAAATCACATAGCCGTTTCCAATAAATAAATAAATGTTCTGTCGTGTAGCCTACATTTGTTATAAGTTTAACCATTACACTACCATATAATTAGCTGGTACAGAAGGACGCGTGCAAGCGATATGGCCATATTTTTCCATTCAATTGTACAATGCTTCATCACGAAATTAGAATCATGTGTTTGTGGATAACATCTGTTCCATCAGTACCTGCATGGTCCAAAACTGTAGCACTAGGCAAGTGTGTGGACGAGCTGGAAGAGTAGTATTGTAGGCTACATAATGGCAGTGGAATCACCGTTTCTCCACACTATCCTGGTTCCCACTAAGTCCAATAAGGGGCGTTGATGGAAAAAAAATATATCTCATCAGTGTTCCCCCCACTTTATAGATCATATGTGGGCCATGAAATATGCTGTACGTTTTTGGTAATATTTCAGTTAATGTTTCTTTAGTCTGTTTGGAATGTTGGATTCCAAAAGTCTCTTGGTGTTCCTGCAATTTCAGATGAATAATTGTGTAACTCTCATTTGTAGCTGGCCTTCTTGTAATCCATTAAATTTTTTAAATATAATAGCTTTATCATTTAAAGTTAATTGCCTTAAGCTGTGTCTTGCCAGAAATGTTAGACTTTCGGTTCAGTTTCTTTTTGAGGCATGTACTTGTCCTTTTTGGCCTTTTCTGAGTACATTTTCCTCCCAGCATGCTTTGTGCTTCGTTTGAATGTTTCCGGTGAAGTTCCAAGGCCCAACCCCTTTCATACCCATACCTATAATATAAAGTATCACAACTGTACAGTAATAAACTAATTAGATGCCATAGTTTTGGAGGCCCACTAAAGTGAACAGAACAAAAACAAGTACCATTAAGCCATTGCAGTTTTTTTTCTTTATGTCTGATATTTAACAAACCATAATTGCATGATGTGCTCGCAAACATTTACAGGCCTACCAATGTACTGTAATTGCCACTTGTGCTGCCAGCTTTCAGTAGATGGCAGTACCAAGAAAAACGGCAACTAGACATCCCCAGAGGCTTCCCTGGAACTGGAAGCCACAGAGATCTGAAGTTAAATGTCTCAGTTTTAGGGGCAAAATTAAATCATCAAAATGTGTAGAAATGCTTTGAAGAAACTGGAATGCATAAATAAGGAGCATACATTATTGCTTGTGCAGATTACATTAAAACAAGATGTGTATACAGTAATAGAGAGATAGTAGTATATAGTATATATGAATAGTTTTACACTGTAGGAGTGGTTATTCAGAATGAGGTTTCTGGTAATGGTAGGAATATTTTGAAGTCGTTGCTTTCTTTGAAATTGCTTTTTTTTCACCATGGCTTTAGCAGTAGTCATGCGTGTCAGCACATGCAATTCTCCCTCAGAGAAAATGTGCTCCTCTGCTTAGTGGCTTGTTAACATGTCAGTATATCAACGTCCCTGACAGCCGTCAACAAGATGTGTCACTGAAACGTGTGAGATTGTCAGGTTATTCCAGACACAGGCCTGTGGGCAATCTGGAATGGCAATGGTTGTGTGTGCAGAGTTCTTACCTACCTCTCCTCCTTTATTTTGTGGTTCCCTTTCTCATCATTAGGGTAAGCATGGCTAATTCCCATAAAAGGCCGGAAGGATAGCACCTTTATTCAAGATGTGAAGTAGACAGTAATCTAGCTATACTTCCTATATAAGGTCTAAATGCTTTCAAATGCTGGCCATGCTCATTTAGGTCTTTTAATGGTTTTTTTGATATTCCCTGCTTTTTGAGCGCTTCTGTGGGGTGGTAGTTGAGAGGGAAAGGGGTTGAGAGGGGGGGACAATTCCCGGCCAATTCAGCACATCTGGAATATATGAGACCTTGAGGTATGCAGTAATGCAGAAAGGCATTCTGAAACTCACAAAGAGACCTTTGGTTCAGCCTCTGTTTTTTTTTGTTTTTTTTTAAAGAGGACATTATATAGACTATTTTATTTCAATTAGGCATTGCGTATTTGGTTTTTACATTAGTCATAAAACTCTTTGGTTTTGGCATTACGTTCACTAATATCAGGGGCATAGACCTATCGAAGGAGAATATGACAGTCCGGGTCATCAACATTTAGTTTTGTCATCTATTTCTGCCATAGTTTACTAGCACATTTAACATATTGGCAAAGTTTGTCACTGATAAAAAGTTTGAAAGTCAGAACCTCTATAAAGAATTGCCTTTTTCATTGTTTAAGTTGATAGTATTTCTACGGAAAATATAATATTATGCTTTACAGGATCCAATGTATGTAAAATATCTGGTAAACGTACAGGACCAAATTAAATAAACTCAGTATTTTCCCTTCAAGTAAGAAACAGACCATATCTCCTCACTTTGATATATAAGGGAAAATAGTGGCATATTCAAGAGCACGTGCACGAACAGTGTTTGATTAACCGCCCAAAGTGCTGTTTTTCTGGTCATGTGAGAGCCATGAGGATGGGGCCATCTTAGTTTAGTCCCATGTGTGTTTTACTAACGGGGTGGGGCAGGGTTAAAAAAGTAGTGCCACCCCCTTTAATGTGTTCAGCATGCTCCCTGGCTCCGCCCCTAGACCCCCACCTAGCCACTGAGATGGAACAGGAACTGCCGGATCAGCACTTCCTGCCTTCCTGCCAGATGCCGATAAATTATGGATAATGTAAACAGCAATGTATGATAAAATTCCTTTGGGCTTTAGATCAATGTTTAAACCTTAAAGACTCGAATATATGTTGAAATTTACTGTAGGGCAGATAACAGCCACAAATGAGTAAGATTAATTGATATGATACTCAGCATATATTTGTAATTTCAGGAAATTCAAGATGGATTAAGAGGTTTCCAAAAGTTGTTTCGTATTCAGCCCTAGACTCCTTTCCCTGCATCACCCAGACAGTGTAACTTGGCCTATATTCCATTCTGGGATCATTCTGTTTTCATGGAATAGTATGAGACAGACTGCAGCACCAGACTGGAATATATAATATAGGCTATACTGTGATCCCTGCACAGCATTTTCCAAGTACGTCTTGAGATCCATGTTAAAATAGGTTAAAACATTTTACAACTTTTAGAACTATTTAGATCAGAATATCATACGTAATCTCTCTACAATGTGCCTTGTCTGTCCAACTGGTTTGCAGTTCTTCCCAGTGGGTCTATAAGCCGACAGTCAAGGCATTGTTTATTGTCGCTGGACCTTTGAAGAGGCTGCATCCTGTCTGTGTGCTTAATGTAGGACACAGATATGTTTGGATGTCCAGACACCATGGTTTAGACACAGCTATTTTGTTTGGGGGGTATGACTACACCAAAGTCCTTAAATGTTGATTTGACCTTATTCAAATAATGTTTGCTGTTAAAATGGCTAAACTAGTATGATCAAAAGTCAATCTTACAGTGATGATATTGGGGGGGGGGGGGGGTTGGTGTGAACCCACTACCACAGATTAATCACAAGCCTTTATTTTTGGGGGAAATCATGTCTGCGGAATACATAACACATAACTTACAGCAAACTTAGCTTTCAATCACAATTGTATTCAGCTAAATAACATGGACATGGTTGACATAGATTCATAAGGAGTGCAACGTACAAAACAGAATACTGTCAGAGGGCGAACGTTAGCATCAAAAGATATGTTAGCCTTCAAGATTTTATGGAACTTCCCCTCAGATGTTCTACACATCCTTGTACTTAAAAGAATTATCTATTTGCACAGATGCGACCTTTAAGGATTAGCTCACGTTTCTGCGTTTACGACGTTGAAGATAGAACCAGACAGAAGTGCATCAATCACTGCGTAACTATCACTGGGACGCTGTCTTGTACTTTAAGATCCTGTTTATATGCGTCTTTTAAAACCTCGCCTATTAGGTTTACCCAAATTCACTATAATCAGACAGTGAATCATATCCTGCCCATGGAGATGAGAAGGGCCGAGGAGGGAGGGGGGCAGTAAGTGAGAGATGCCGACTCGGAACAAGATGGAGATGGAGAAAACAAACATGGATTATGGTTTTTAAGTAATGCAGAAGACAGAAAAGAGAAATAATGTGCAAGAGTGGGTATGAGTGGCAAACGGTAGTTGAGTAACGGGCATTCTCACATTGTCTGTGTTCATTTGACAGAAAAGGGGCCTCCCCGTGTTTAACAGCCAATAAAGATCACCCTAGCTGGGCTTGCGTCCCTCCAAAAGCCTCCAAAAGGCTGGTGAGCCTCGCTGCTGTGTTCCATCCCTGGGGTTTAGTGGACAGGAACAACACCGGGGGGCCCAATTATACCCACTGGATGGCTCCTGACAATTTTTTTACAACTCCACTGCTGGAGTGTCAGTTAAAATCCATTCAGAGCTGGCTAACAGTGAGCGCCCAGGGGCAAATGATATGCCACATGCTTTGTATAAAATTGTCCATTTTTTGTTACATATATATTTTTATGACCACTAAACTGGAAATACTGGGGAAAAGGGAAAATACATGAAATGATTGGAAAATGCAGAAAGACAATAATTTTAATACGGAGCAATTTGTGTGTACAGAAATGTACCAAAAACGACTGGACCATACAATTTGAAACAGCCAGTTTCCATATAACATGTCATTGTGCCATAATTGATTGCACCGTTTAAGTCTGCCACTACTGTAGCTGTGTACTCACTACCCCATGCAGTTTCTGAAAGTGATTTATTGGGGTACAATACTATAGGCCATATGGTGTCAGGGGCTTATGGAAGATGTTGTTACAAAATGATGTTGCAGTGTTTCTGGTTGACTCTGTTTTTAGGATTGTGATGGCCAAGATGTATAGTGCTATGTACAATAGTGTTTTCAATTGATCTGAACAAAATGCCTATTGACCATGGTCATTTCAGATACATTTACCGGTTAGCAAGAAGCTAATCATGCACATACTGTAGGCTTACAAACAAGAATGTAACAATAAACTAATAATCGTTTGTTTCTAGTTAGCATTCTAACAATACTGAAAGTGTTCGCTGGCATGCAACTAAACTAAAAGTATTTCCATATGACTGCAGCCTGTCCATAAGCTTGTACACACTGCCATGGAAAAATCAAGTCCTGCGTTATTGAGACATTAATGCTGCTGTCTTGGCTCTTGACGGTGAATTAAGTCTTTGCATATTGCAAACTTGTATGTAATGGAAATGTGTACTTTACGGCTGAAATACCTGTCAACACCTTCAATGGGGTGAATGTTAATCCGCACACAATATGTTTCTATTTGGACCAATTCTGTTTTCTATCACCCACAGCTGAACCAGTGGATGTCCTCAAAGTGCTAGACTTTCACAGCTCCCCCGACGGAGTGCGGCCAACCGCAGGGTTTTGCGCCGTACGGAGGGGATCTAAACCCGATGTCGCCTTCAGAGTGGGAAAACAGGCCCAGATCAGCGCTCCGACTAAACAACTCTTCCCAGGTAACCATAGGCCACGCCTCTCCCGCACATCTCCAAGGCACAGCGTTAATGCATGGTGACGTAGTCAGGAGACTTTGAGGATTTGTGAATTGATGTTATCTTACAGTGACTTTAACGCCTCCCTTGAGTCCCATTAAACGCTGCAATTGAAAAGGAGGTAGAACGTATAACTACAATTATACAATAATTGCACAGTCTGAATCATAGCTTTACGACCAATTTTGTATGAGAAAAATATGCTCATTTTTTATTGTCCTAAAGCCTAGTCCATTTGGGGAAACAAGGTTAGTTATATTTCTGTTGAGTTATCTACTGTCTTAGACAGTCTCCTGCTCACCAGTTAATCAAGTGGTGAGTATTTAGAACTATAAGATGTGACAGACAATAATGAATGCTTTAAAATAAAATAGTGGGTCCTCTGTAGTCTTTCAAAAAAGATTAAATTACTGGTTGCCTACTTGGCCTAGAAAAGATACTGTGCACTTAGAGGGAACTGTGTCTTGTTAAATAAATTCTCTAAGTCTGTGTGTGTTGGGCACATTCCAGTTTGACTTGGCTGTAAAGGGAAGATTGGGCACAAACTAGTGAGAAATTACGTTAACAATTCGGTTTCAGTGTTTTTTGGCTGAACATAGAGGCTTGAAAACCATGGCGTTTTAAGACTGGACTTTTTGGGGGGGAAACGTAGCAAGGTGTCAGAGTGTTCTCAGTAAAATAATAGAAATTAACTTTTATTTGATTACAAATTGGTGTGGACTCTGTTAACAAGAATTGCATTGGATTAAAATTTGATTCACTCGCAAAATGTATGTGAATATATGACCTCACATCCAATAAATTTCCAACATCCGAGGCACTGTATATTGTAAATGTCTGACTGGTACTTGGTAGAGTTCTATTGGGGGGTAAATAAAAGCACAGCCTTTATCTGTACCAGAACCCTACACATGTTATTTTAGTTACCATGAAAATGTGCCATACATGTACATACACACATAGGTACATTTATAATTTGTAGCTATCTAACTTATTACCATGTATTCACAGCAGAACTACTGACCACTATTTTAAGTTAGTGGAAGAAAAGGAGAATATATCAATTGTTAAATGTAAGATTTGTCAAGGGGAAATTATGTGTCAGCAATCTGCAAATAACTAAACATGCAATCTCAAAAAGCACTTAGGTATAAGCCAAATACCATAATGAAACCACACAAATGCTAATGGCAGCTTCTTGACAGTGCTACAGAGATGACATACTTTTTTGAGTTGGTTTAGTTAGGCCTTTTGCATTGTTCATGTTTTTTGTGATGTAAGGACCAGGCAGCTGCATTAACATCACTTGTAAATTGAACGTATTTGACACAGTTTACTTTTATCAGTAGTAGCACTGCAAACACATTTTAGGTAGGCTACCTATAAACAATACTGAGACAAAATTTTTGTAGTACTCATTTATGAAAGTAAAATGCTAAATGTTTAAGTTTTTTGCATTTTAGCTGTTGATACTCACCACTTCCTAACTAACCCTTCAAATTAACTTTCGATCTCTTGTTCCAGGGGGAGTTTTCCCAGAGGATTTCTCCATCATGTTTACCATCAAGCCCAAGGCTGGTCTCCAGTCCTTCCTGCTGTCAATGTACAACCAGCAGGGCCTCCAGCAGCTTGGGGTGGAGGTAGGCCGTGCTCCTGTCTTCCTGTACGAGGACCAACATGGCAAACCTGCCCCCGAGGAGTACCCCCTGTTTCGCTCCATCAACCTCGCTGACGGCAAGTAAGTGGATATTTACTGATCCTCATGAGAGCTCTGATAGGTTGGTTTGTTACCTCGTGAGGTAATTGATGCAGGTTGGTGTTGTTTTGTTGTGTTGTTCAGCAGACCCATATTTTCATTGTTGAATGAGCACAGTAATTAAAGGTAGTCTTTACTTTGTAGTTCCTCTAGCACAGTTTTCTATAATGCTATGCTCTAGTCCAGCATTTCCCATCCAGTGTGCCGTGGCACTCTGGTGTGCTGTCAGACATCACCAGGTGTGCCGTGGAATTTTGAGAAAGTCACATTTTGGGAAAGATCAACAAACCTTTTGTATTAAGCTAGATTCAGTTTTACATATGCCGCGAAATAAAAGCGTTCATGTGAGTGTGCCGTGGGTTAGAAAAGGTTGGGAAACGCTGCTCGAGTACAGTAGATAGTTCCCTGTATTGTACACCTCCATGACACACAACCTCCCCTCTCCACAGGTGGCATCGTGTTGCCCTCAGTATTGAGAAGAAAACGGTCACGATCATTTTGGACTGTAAGAAGAAGTTAATCCGACCGCTCAGCAGAAGTGATGATGCCGTCATAAACACAGAAGGCATCACTGTTTTCGGTACCAGGATCCTGGACGAGGAAGTCTTTGAGGTAATAACACGTTTCAATGGTTGAGTTAGAGGTTGTGCCATGCCAAGCACATCACTTTGCTCCGGAGGCCATGGTTTGGTTTTCTTAAGCCTATTAGAGAAGGCACATTAGAGACCAGGCCTATGTATGGTTGTAATTGTAACTCATCGTACTTGTCGCTACAAGTGAAATTAATTTGGTTTATTTTCGATCAAATTAATTGAAGAACCTTTCGAACTTGGGTGAGAAACATTCCAGCTGTATGCAATTAAAAGCACATTAGGTTTATCCCATATCATGTACAGTGGTAGCATTTGAGACTAACATAGGAAGGACTGGAATGATCAGGGAACATTTGAATTGATTTCCAACAATGTTGTTCACAGCTTGTTTGGTTTATTGGGTTGAGCCGCCTGGTTTGGCAGGTAGCCTAGCTTTCAGCTTTTGGTAAAATATGACTTACATGCTAGCTCTGGAGACAATAGCTTCCTCTTTGATGTCAGCTTAAGGAATGCTTTCTAAGAAGAAAAATAAGCCAGCTAAATGCCTGCCTCTGGATCCAGGTCAAAGATGACTTTGAACACTACAGCCGCTTGAAAACCCTGATCCCTCTTTTCTGCACTGATTTCTTTGGCGAGCAACCGATTTCTGGTTAATGCTGGTTTACATGCAGTGGGTCAGTATAAAGGTTGTCACACTTTAACACTAGGAACATAGCCCGTCCTGGTTCCATGCCTGTTCAGTGTTTCCTTTTATTCAATCAAAGTTGATCAATATGGATTTAAAAAAGTAAACAAAAAAATGGATGAAGGCATCTAATAATACCCATCTTCGACCAAAATAGTGTTTCTCACAAATTAGCACTGGGCTTTCACAAAGAGTTTTTGCGTTTCTGTTTTAAGGCCAATTCTGGTCTTTTGTGGGTGTTCTTTGTTTGAACGTAGATTAAGCTAAATGGGTTAGAATTATAGAGCAATTTGGTGTTTTTCTCTGTTTGGAAGCAATGAGAGGAGAAAATGATTTTGTTTGTCCCAGGGGTAGAGTTTGTTGGCACATTGGAGAGTGGTTTCCATCGGAGTCTGCCTGCTAGCGGTGCTGTGGTGGCCTGAACAGTGACTGCTCAGCTCTCTCTTCAAGCTGTAGTTATTTCCACTCCATGTCCAGTGGCGTTGGCTTGGTTGATTGCAATCTGGCTATTTGTAAGCAAACGGTGCACTAATGACTCACTCAAAAACCCTTTTGTGTCTAATGTCCTGAAAAATCCCCCTCAACGAGAAGCTCAGAATAGTTTACTAGAGATTGTTTGAGTGTGCACACAAGTATGTGCTCTAAAAGCATGCCAACATTTTTATACTATAGACAACGTAATTATACAGGGTACCTATTATCTCTTAATTAACTATGACATCTATTTGTGTTGCAGTGTACAAGTAATGTGTTTCAATGTGTTTAACAGTCAGTCATTGTGGCCAGCCATTTGACAAGTCTAGATCGGCCTCTGGCGTAGGATGACTGGTGACTACAAATTGCAAATATTGAATTCATGCCAAATGGAACGTTAGTCAGCTATGCAAATTTTTTTATCATATAAACTGAAAGGATATAGGAAAGGAAATACATTGAATGCGAATGTTTTGCCTTTACCCTTATTTAATGATTTTAACTTATTAATTGATGTGAATCAATACTGGGAGTTTATGTTGCAAATTTTTTCAAGTTCTTTAAATGTGTAGAATTCCTTTGGGTGAGAAAGTAGCATGAGTATTCAACAACGCTCTGTGGCATTAGGACCATGTCACATGTTGCTCTTAGTTAGATTTGGCAGACTGGGCACTGCTGTCAGGTGATGCACTTCTCAGTTTGCCCATGGCTTTACTATTGATACATATTGACACTGGGCACAGATCATATGTTCAATATTCTGAATCAGACAATCGTGGAAGATATTTGAAAGATCTGTTTAAAAACAACAACGCCATCTATATGAGGACATGGCCTGGATACAACACTGCTGAGCTGAAACTTAACATTATTGTCCTTTGAGTAAAACTGACATGGCAAATTAATTTATCTTTACCACCTCAGCAGTTAGAGCAGTTATAGGATCAGTTAACCAATGTTTGTGTAAATTTTTCTTACCCAGCCCCTGATAAATCAATTGGTAGCATTTTTACTTTGTTGTGTCCAGTACAAGCAGGGTTCTGCAGTACAGATAGCTAACAATACACCACAAATGAGAGTATTTGTAAGCGTTTGGGTGATTTGAGCTCTGCTTCAAGAACAGGAAAGCAACGTATTTTGTTCATCTATGGACATATTTGCCTTGGTATAGTTGTCATAGCCCTATAACTAACAGTCAATAAGACTATGATATCATAGAAAACCGCAAGTGAACACGGTGAAGCGTGGAGGAGCTCCCTGAAGCAGGAAGAGGTGGGGCGACATGTCCGGACCGCATAAACATGGCAGGCCGCTGTGTTGTGGAACAAATTTCTCCCTGGTCTTTGGGCTTCTGTGGCGGAGAGCATATGGCTACCTTACTGCCGTAGATT
Source organism: Galaxias brevipinnis (assembly GCA_036023535.2). Taxonomy (NCBI): domain Eukaryota; kingdom Metazoa; phylum Chordata; class Actinopteri; order Galaxiiformes; family Galaxiidae; genus Galaxias; species Galaxias brevipinnis. Next base: position 18,168 of record JAVQIZ010000968.1, read on the forward strand.
GCAGAACCAGGTGTGGGAGCTGGAACGCAGAGGAGGAATGAAGGCGAGGGGAAAATGTGATCAGTGTGTGCTTTGTCTTCACTCGGACACCGCAGCTGTTGGAAAGATATGGCCACTCACCAAGCCTCTCCGAGTCTTATTTTTGTTCCAATAGGAATGCCACAAGATGTACTGGCCGTGGTCGTCTCAGCCTTTCAGGTTTCTTAAGAGTTTCTCCAAAAGTTTTCTATGAAGGCAAGATATTACTGTCTCCAGATAAAATATGTGATGCTGTGTGTGTGTGTGTGTGTGTGTGTGTGTGTGTGTGTATGTGCACGATATATTGACACAATACAGTAGAGAGTGTACGTGCATTTTTCTTTAAGATACTTTAGATACACATCCACTCAACAGACCTGACCACGGAATCCCGACCCGCACACTCAAGGGCGTGAGGCCTCGGGAAATGAACGTAGACATGAAACGTCTGGGTTAGCTGTGCTTTGTCTGACTTTTAAGTTCTCTCTCAGTTTGCTGGTAAACTGAGAGATGGGTCCAGTCGCTGCATAATGGCCGCTCCCCATATGTGTGAAGTGACACATTTTTGACCCCTTACCGCAGGGACATCGAGGCGCTTGGATTGAGCACTGCGCCGCGAGTGAACGAGACCCTTTCAAAGCTGTCGGCCCTCGCTTTGCCCCCCCCCTCCCCTCCTCAGCAAGAAGGAGAAGACCCCCCGTGGCTCCGGAGCCGTAGAAGACTCTCTATTCATCATCCAGCCCTGACATGTCTTATAAGATCTTACAACGCCCCCCCCCCCCG
>JAVQIZ010000986.1:0-21457 GCA_036023535.2 Galaxias brevipinnis
ACACAACAACCCACAAAAAAAACACCACCCTTTTTGGGGGGGGGGGGGGGGCGGCCGGACGAAGAGCCTCCCTGCAGCTTGACTGGAAATTATTGGGTGGAACAATGGAAATGGTTTAACTCACTCTGGGATGAAAGGCAATGGCTGTGACAAAGTCAATATGCTGAAAGCAGCAAAGACACTCTCTTCTAGATATGTGCCACAGTCGGACCGTCTTGTCCATGGAGGAAGAGAGCAGGAAGTAGTTCTGCACCAGAAGTAACAGGAAACAGGTCAAACTAAGAACAGTGACACCTCAAACAGCCAACCATACAGCACTAACACTATGCTTTGAATCTCAAAATAGCCTAGTAGTTTATTTGAAGGCAGCCTGGTTTTATCACTCCTATCCTGGCCTTAACTGGGCTCTTGTTAACCACAGATGGCTGTGTTAGTATCATCGGCACATGTAAAGGCTTGTGTGAAGGGGATTGTGTGTTTGCAGTCACCTTTGACCAGGACAGGTCCAAAAGATCAGCAGTGTGCCCTTTGTATTTACAGAAGGGAACTGGGCGGAAGGGAGCGTTCCTGTCCTCTGTGTCCGAATCCTCCGGAACGCTGCTCATCTAGGAATGCACGAGGGAACAAGAAAGGTTTTTCTTTTTCAAGTCAAGCTGCTGGATGGATCTTAAGACACTGAGGACTTTGCCTGGTATACCTTTGACATCAATATCCATACTTTTTATTGTAGTTTTACAGATCAGCCTTGAAACACATATAGGATGGGTTCTAACCTGACTCACCCCACCGTCCGTGTCAGATTTAGAGGAACACAGGCTTTCCTGAGAGGGTGAAGGTGACACACGACCTGGTAGAGACATAGCAATAGGTTAGGATCCATAAATAATACAACAAAACTTCAGAAAAAGAATATTCACATAAAACATTTTTTGGGGGGGGGGGACATAACAATTACACTGATGTGAACTACCTTCGGTGTTGTACTTTATTCTCATGTTGTTGAAGTAGTCAAATGCATTTTTCAACACCCAGATTCGCACCACATTATCCTGTCCTGCTGTGGCCAGCAGCCTGCCACAATGAGAAAACTTCATTGTCCACACTGCCCCCTGTTGGAAGAATTAAATATGTTAAAATGGCTGAACGACTAAATCAATTCATTCATATAGGAATCATCAAATCATTAGAAACATTACCATATGCTCGCCACTTAGGTCCTGGACGACCTTGATCTGGTCAAAGTCGAAAGGTCCCTTGAAACTGTGGGCAGCTTTGAACTTGGCTGGTCGTGTGTAGGGCATTCCCTCATCATCACTAGACGATGGGTCATCTTGGTCCGTATGAAACACTAAAAAAAGAGGCAATCCCCAAGAGTAATTCCAGCACCAGTTTTTATCATCATAGCATTCACCATACAATTTACAGAAGAGCTCACCTTCATCTCGAACACTCTTCACTTTGTTGACAGCCTTTTCACTATACTCTTCAGCTAAATGTTTAGCGCGCTTCACTGACTTGCCCAGGAACTTTTTCAGCTGGGTGCTGGTAGGAAATACAAAGTACATTCAAAGACAAGTCCCACATTATTTTGATTTACCCTACCTGCTCGTTGCAGATATAAAAACTCGTAGCAGATGGGATGGAGGAGGGGGGGGGGGGTAGTTGTGTCTGCCCTGGGTCTTACGTTTTCTGTTTCAGCTTTCCTCCATCTGTGTCCGACAGTGGAGCCTGAGCCTCGTCATCGGACTGTGCTGCGTCATTGCTGAAGGGCAAAAAGATATGCTCAGTACGATTGTTTTTTTTATCTGGCAGGTTTAGTTAAACAGGTTGCGCGCACAAGATATTTGCATTACATATTTGAGCGAGGAAAAAAATCGTACTTGCGGAAAAAAAAAAAAAAATCATAATCATACATGACAGAACCTGAATTATACCTGTACAAATCAAACTACCTAACAATTATTAGCAGGATTTAAAAAATGGCTTTACAGTGCAAATTTGTATCCGGCTAAAATACAATAACTTAGTGACGCCGAAGGCATTTATAAAGTATGTTTAGTTGAGGTACAAAAACAAAAAAGCTGCTCTCACGTAATGTACTCCTTGGTCCTCCTCATGATGTGCAGAGTCAGTGGGTTAATCCCCGTGGGTAGCTTCTCCTCCGCCTGAATCAAGGGGATCTCCTCCCCCGTGTCCAGATTCTTGATCATCACGCTCGCCAGGATCTCCTGGTGCACACGTCACAAAACCACAAAACCCACACATAAGGCGATGGGAATACGGGGGTTGGGGGGGGGTGACAGTCATTGTACACGATCATAGGTGACACGAACCTCGTCAGTTAGTTCTCGACCAGAGTTGGAGCGTGGACGCTGAGGACCTGGTGTGTCTGCTCCGCTTGCAGACGAGGCACCCTCATCCTCATTCTCCTAAGGAGGAAGACCAGCGATCATACATTGACTCACTCAGGGAGTCTACCAACAACTTACATTCCAAGGAAATAACCGCTGAGGCCGTTAACTGTTTTGTTAAAACAATGAGTTAAAAAAAAGCGTGATTTTCTTACCAAGAATACTTGATGGCATGGAGGTGCGAAATAGGGTTAGCTTTGGAAGATTATTTTACTGACCTGTGCGGTCACAACCTTTTCCCCGCTGGTGGCGCTGGCCAGGTCCAGAGAGTGCTGCAGCTCTTTGGTGATGCTTCTCACTGTGCTGCTAGGAGACACCAAGCCACAGAGCTCCGAAGGCTCCCCTACACACACTGCCAGTCAAACGCCCACATGCACAGTTAACCTCAAGTCAAGGGATGATATGAGCAGACCCTTCAAGTCTGCAAATGTTGTAGAAGATATTAAATATTGAAAACCATTTAGCTATTTATCTAGTCCATTTATTTTTGGACTATATGACCAGAAGTTCCATGCTGACTAGCTAGGGTTGAACAACCCTTTTCTTTTCTTTTTTTCTGTTGACCTTCTGAATAATGTCATGCAGCTTATCAGCATATCAACTGTTGCATATCTAACCTTGAAATAAAACTGTTATTTACCTTCGAGCCCTGTCGGTCTCATAACCTCCTGAGACTTCTTGCTGGGGGGTAAAACAGGGCGGCATGGTGGAGGAGGCCTTGGTGGGGGGCCTCCACTAGGAGGGGGCGGTCGCAATGGTGGGGGCTTCTTGGTGCTGGCCACAATATCTGGTTCCACTGCGATTTGCCGTGGGGGTTTGCTTGGCCCAGAGGGATCAGATTCAGCTGGCTTGTCTGTCAAGGGGACCCGGTCCAGTAAGTCTGCTGGCCTGTGCTCTCTGTCCCCATCTGCACTGACACGAGGCAGGTCGGGGAGGTCCGGCATATCAGGTGGACTAGGACCCAGGGTGCTGGTGATGTCTGGGGGCTGGATATATTCTTGGGGTACAGCTGATGGGCCAGGGATATCTGGAGGTGCCAGGACATGTTGGGCATACGTTCCCTGCTCTGATCCATTGTCATTGAGCCTCTCTGGCCTTGGTTCTACAGCAGGACTTTCTTGTTCTGTGACCAGAGATACAGGCACCTCCTGGGCCTCAGGAACAGCTTCGGACTCTGCGTCTACCTTGCTGTCAACATCCCGCTGAACTAAGAGCATAGCCTCCTCAGCAGAGCTTCCCTTTTGACTCTCTTCAATGATGCTGTCAATGATCTGGGTGGGGTTGTGGACAACAATGTTAGTCAAAAGGCATTTCCTCACCACTGCCCATTTGCTCTACTTTCCTGTCAATCAAATGACCCTCCTCAACGCCGGCATCAGCAAGACAAAACTCTGGATAAGGATCGAAATGAAAGAAAGAAAGGTACCTGCAAAGAGTCATCTTGGCGTGTGTCAGCTGCAGACGGTCCAACCGTCACATCCTGAACTGGATTCTCGACATACCCCTGTGAAGATTACAGACAGCTGTCAATAATTATCAAAATATCCCAAGCTCTCCTTTGCAAAGTAACTTGAAAAACAAAACATTTATCCCCCGTTACAGTCTACAAGTTTCTTGAAACCCCATATTAAGCAAACTGTCAACTTTGGACAGTGGTAGACCATTCAATAAAACAGCTTTCTGGTTGCTCTCAGTAGGTTAATTATTAAACTGAGCCTAAAACTGTTAGTCGATAATAAAACGTTACCTTTAAACAGCCAGAAAGATTTATTTGGCTTAAATTACATACCTTAGGTGAGGGAATAACAAACTTTGCAGGTGACCTGAAAGTTTGAATAAAAGTGAGTTACAGCTCATCAGTACAGAATCAGAACAAGAAAAACTAAAAACAAAATGAATTATGAAGCAATAATAAGGATATGACTTTACACTGTTAATAGAGAATGAGAACATACTGTAAAACATCATTATATGCGTTTCTAGGATTTAAAAGGCCACATTATTGGACAACTAAAGAATAAAATGATAATATAACTAAAATGTTGCCGTCTTGAACTGGAAAAGCTGAAGCAACAGCAGACCATCGAAAGCTTTTCATCATCACAAAAAGTACCACATTAAGACACACCGACAATGAAACTTCTGATGCTTTGTTGACCAAATTTAAAAGGTTCCTTACACTTTCGGAGATGGGGTAAAATTCACGTCTTCGGTTGCATCATAGAATTCCTCTGTGTCACTTGTATCTGACGCCATGCTAGCATGAACTAAGCTGGAGTACGTAGCTAGTAGGGTAGGCTAAACCTTGATCAAGTGGGCAATGGTTTGTGATTTTCATGCAACCGTCTCTCTGTTGCACACCTCTGCGAAAAAAAACGCCCTGAAATCACCGGAGTTTTACACATCAGGCAATCTTTGGCAAGGATTGCTGTTTTCTAAGCAGAAACAGGGAGAGGCCATGCATCGACTAGCTAGCTAGCAAACTAATAGGAAAGTTAATGTAACGAAAGCTACCTAGCAAGCCAATTTAGCTTGAGCGGGATTGGTCCAAAATGTCACAACGTATACCTCCTTCTCAAAATATGCTCACCAAATAACATTGTCAACCATTATGGTAATCTTAAGAACTAAACTGATTATTCCCACCGTTGTCTAACGTTAAGCTTGCTGACAGCAAATCTGACAGTGGGTAGCTAGCTATACACAAACAAGGAAGAGGAGTGGAGTTTGTCCGTCATCTGACGTCATGCTTCTCCCGTTTCTTTGGGGGTCTTGTTTTTTAAAATAACATGAAAACAATTAGTAAACAAAAAACACTGGATTGACAAAGAAATTACATAAAACAAAACGTAGCCTACATTTAAATATATTACGCGTTCAACAACTTTCGTTGTAAAACAACTAGTAGCCTAAATTGTCATTGATTCACCGTGTGTAACACCACCCCCCTCCCTACCAACAAAAATTTTTTCAGTGTTTGATTTTATTATAGTCAAATAAATGAGCGTGTGGCCCGCTAAATGTGAATGTTTTTTGTTTGTTTGTTGTGTTTTTTTTTTTTACAGTATCTTTGTATTTAATTACTTATTATAAACGTTTAATCTTGGTTTAAGATACAAATCAAAAATAATCCCAGCCGTTTTATTTGCATTTATAACAGCTTAATTATATTTCCTTGGGTTACATTTATTTAAGAGCTACCCCAATAACCCTGAATCATTTCTCTTTGACCTGTTGAAATGACAGTTAAACTGATTTCACTCATGCTTTTTGTGAGTTCGTTCTTCGGGGGTCCTCGGGATTAAAGGGCATTGATTGGAAGTCTATTCTCAGCCAGTAGGTCTCTCTGTGACTGAATAATATACAATTTCAGTTGAATACCTTAATTGTAAATTGCAAATAGCCTACTGAAAGCAAAAATTAAGCCTGGAGCCACATTTTAGCAGTGGTGTAATTTTTCTGATTTGTTTCCCCCTGGCAGCAATTTTTGGCGGCGTGCCAAACAAAACAGGTGCAGCACGCACAGAGGTTTTTGTAGGAAATGTGTAGAGAAATAGGTAGGATTATCCCAATATTCCCAGGATTTTCCTATATTATACTGTCGATGCTCCAAATGACAGATCTGCAAGAGAGAATAGTACCACAGTGCAGAAATAGCTCGTTCGAACTATAACGTTGTTTATGTTTTTTTTAGAAAAGAGCCACATGGAAATGAGACTAAATAGTCATTGAAGTTGGGGACTAATTGAATAAAAGTGTTACTGCTCAAGCGTGGCCTTTATTTATTTTTTTTTTTGAAGCAGTGAGCCAAGTCACCGTTCCTCTAATACACTGGGAAACTATTTGGAAACACGTTAAAAAGTATTATTTATTCAAAAATATATATATATTTACAGTCAATTGACGCTTACTAGTTGTAGTCACACAACTCAATCAATCAATCAATCAAACAATCAATCAAATTGATACTGAGCTACTTTGTTTGGAAAGTCGTGGAAACGGACGTTTAGAGTGAACCAGATTGTCATACTTTCCCACCAATGGCAAACCTGGATACTCCACCATTCTTAGTAAGCGTCCATTGCATTGGATAGGTATGAGATTTCGCCCAAGGGCTTGAGTAGAATTGAGGGTTTTAGAGGAAAACAAGGACGTATCCCTAGTTGCACCCAGGTACGATTTCACCGATTAATAGAAGACTAACAACATGTATCTTGGATACAGATGAGAATAAATTATTGCAAATAACAATATAGTTAAGAAAGTTAAGTGCTTAGCCTTTTTTATAGTACTTTTCATCAGTTGGCATGATTAGTTTGCTAGCCGTAACCTAGCTAACGCTAGCGTGTCACGGTAGTATGTGTGTAGCTAGCGATGGTTGGATACCTCACTCAGCTCGTGAGGGCTTAGCTGGCGTCTGCTATTTTCCCGTGCTGTCTACTGAATAATTGTCGTAACTTATTACAAACAGGCCAGTTGTCGTTTATTTTACTCAATACCTATAATGGTTAATTGAGTAAGCAACCGAATGTTTAAACGTGAACATACGTAAACTCTTTATTAACTGGCTGAGTTTGCTAGTTACGTAGCAATGGACGTTTTCTAATTTTAGATTTTTAGGTTAACGTTACGTATTCATGGGAGTAAAATTGGAAAGCTATCGTAAATGGTGGATCTATTGAACTTAATCGACAATGATTTACGTTTAATGAAACTTGGTGCAGGCGTAAGAACTTATAGGCCACCTGTTACTAGCTAACTAAGCTAGTGAAATAGTTCTATTACAAAAATTGTTGAAATTATGTTCCCAACACAGCATATTTACTAATCTAACAAGTTTCAAATATACAATATAACAAATGTATGTGATCTCACTGTCACTCGGCACTGCCGAGGACTAGTCACTGTCTTGTGCAGCCGTTTTGTTTTGTTGTCACGGCCACCTCCTCTTGAGTGTTTAACCTGAATCAAACTGTTGCAGAAGATCAATAGCCGGATTATTTCAAACGACCCAGATCAGGTGGAGGAGCCTGGCGTTGCAACAATTACGTTACAATCCGACCATGTTCAGCCGGGAGTTTGCCCGGCACTACTGAGCGGAAAGGCCCGCTTGGGCATTTCGGCTGAGTTGAGCTGACATAGAACAACTACTGACAGGTGCCGTGTTGGGTATGTTTGTTTCCCCTAAATTATCAATTTCATGTTTCTCATTATAATTTGATATCAACTTAAAATGCACAGCTACCTTTGCTTTTCGTCACAAGTTTAGTGGGGAAATTGGGCTTAATATTGTTTATTTTGGAAATATATAGCACATTTACTTTAGAGCTCTGACTGCAATCATGCGGCTAAACTGGTAAAATAAGCCACTAACCGCACGATCCAATAAAATGTTTCTGCTGTGAACTGAAACCCAAAGAATTTACAAGGTCCAAAAACATTTATTAAATGTACATAACGAATCAAAGTGTTCTTATGCATCTCAACAAAATAATGCAAACTATCAAATATGACAAATACAAATGTTTTTGATGTATAAAACAAAGGACATACTTGCACAGTATTATTGTCACTCTCCTGGTTGCTATTGCATACACAATCAAATGACAACAGCCCTTTTCAACTTTCTGAATTAGGAAAAAGTGTCAGTTAGACTTAGACACTTGGCCTACATTAAAACAGTCTACATTAAAATGGCCATCAAGCTCTGCTTTGCTTTGTAGGTTGCGTGCAAGAAAAACAAGTCTGTCCACAGTCTCAGGCTGCAAAGCTGTTCTATGGCAGGTCACAATGTCTCCACCTGTGCAAATAGCCTACTCGCTCAGAAGGGGAGCTTGTGGCAGGAAGGCAATGATAGATTGGTAGATTGGCTTACTCTTGAGGTTTTAGGCCATGCATCTTCCACCAATCAAAGAGAATGGTCTCCGTCAGCCTAGGTAGTTGCCTAGTTATTTTTCCATTGCTGGCTGTTCTTTGAGACCTAGTGCCACAGTTGCATGTTTTTATTTATTTTTTACGAAGCTTCCCACTGGCTTCCTTTGTTGTGGTTTTGGGCTGGTGAGGGACCTATTGCAGCTGCATCTGGCTCTGTGGGACTGGCTGCAGCATGAATTGTGATGGGGGCTTGATGATCTTGATGGTCTTGAGAATCTTGTATGTAGCTCTTGCCTTTTAGTGTCTCAACCTTGTCCTCTTTCACATATTCCATCTTGAATTTTGGGGTATACCAAGGAAGCCATAGAGGAAGTTGTTGGGTTTTCCTGCTCCAACTCTTTGTTATTCATAAAACAATGTAGAAATAATTTTAGCACTTCAAAAAGAGCCTTTTGCACGCAAAGAAAATATTTCAGGTTTTAACAGAACAAAGTGTCAATAATATGGGTGGCAAACTGGCAATGCTTATTCATTACTGTGCAATACAAATACAGCGTATAGCTCGGATGTGCGACTGGACCAAGTGGCAAAGTATGCAACATATTCGAGCTCTTTCTGGACCCAAGCTTTAACCTAGTAGTACAGCTTAGGCACTGCTGTGTGACCAGGCAGTTTGTACCTTGTGTCCAGCACCCTCATTAATTTCTTGAATCCTTCTTTCTCAGACAGGCTAATGGGCATCATGTCTTTGGCAAGACAAAATGCAACTGCTTCTGTGGCGTCTTTGTGGCATTTGGGCTGCTTAGGAGATTGGGCATTGCGTTTCTAAGTGCTGACATTGTTATGCTGCTTTTCTTTAGCGACATAAGGAGTTGCCTGACTGCTTGTTTTAAGACCAGAGTGATGGCGCAACCGCATACTTTCTGCATAACACCGTTTCAAATGTTAGTTAAGATTGGTTGTGTGAAGAAAAAAAAATGCTTCAGTAAAACCCTGCAAATTGCCCAGCCCTAATTTAACATGTAAAATGTAGGCTAAATAATGTGACTTTTCTGTATGTTTTTCCAAAATCTGACTGGTTATCTGTTTTGCCTTTTTTTATTATTTTTACGAAGAATTGCTTAAGGGTAAGAGAGTAATTGATGTGAAATCGTTGCTAGTGTCCTTTGTTCTACATTAAATATTATCAGATGGCTAGCAACCATGCCATAGATAGAACTAGAGAGAACATGGGAAGAAGATTGATGCAGCACACCACACCTGTTTTGGTTGAGACGCTGTCCGGCACACCTGCCATCCATAGAAAAAAATCGAATATCATTTTTTAATAGATTCAAGCAGGCCAGCGGCAGCAGGAACATTGATTTGATTAAATTAAATGAAATGAAAGCCCAGTGTTTAGTCAATAGAGTGTAATACAGAGAGAGCTGTAGTGTTTTAGAGTACACACAGGCCTTACATGCAATGCGACAGAACCTGGCTTAACTCGTGCCATTTGAATGTCTTGGGACTGCTAGGCTCAACAATGGGCTCGCCATAGAGCAGCTAGGAAAACAAGCAACCTAATGTTTCTAGTTGTCATAGGGCGTTCAGTCAGCTGACAGCGCTATCGAGGCCTCGTGTTCGTTGTCCTCTGCATGGTTATAACAAGTCTATGTCAGACCAGCTGTAGGTCTAGCATGATCACGCTCAGGACCGCTGTAAAAAAAAAAACTGGCCATCTATTTTAATCAAGTGAGATATTAACTTGTATGCAACAAATGGCACTGTGTATAATTAATTTCCGTGCGCAGACCGCTGCAATTATCACCTATCTGATGTCTACTTTAATCTGGGGGACCACGTTGAACAGCGGGAGGAAGCAGGACAGATGGCAGACAAGACAACGCCCCAAAAATATATGTCTGAAATATTAATAGAAAGACCATATGCTTGCAGTCCATGAATGAATAAATGGAAAAGGATGGAAGCGAATAGAGACATCTCCTAATCTAAACAAACACAAAAATAGATACTGGACACTTCTATGTTCAAAAGGGGTAGCCAATATGTTTTCGTAAAGTTATCATAACACTTACAATTATTTCAAGCTTGATGTGGGCCTATGTATGGAAGATTCAGTATTAGCTCAACTGATCTCACTGTCTCAAATGCTTTAATGCTATTGTTTTTTTGTTTGTCTATATATATTTTATATGAAAGATGTTTGTGTTAGATCTTTTGTTTATTGGTTTATACGGTTTTTAGGATATTGACATATAAACTGAATCAAACCTTGGTCTGTGTGTTTCAGCGGTGTGGTTTTGGAGAGGGCATGGAGCACCCTGTACACCGAGGGGAGACGATGTCCATCGGACTGCACGACAGGTACTGTTCAATGTATGTCCACTTTATTTGACTTTCCCAGCTTTCTATTACATGTCTGACTGTTTTTGGATCATGTTAGACTCAACTTACAGTGTGTTGTTGACCTTAACTTTGCCATTTAGCCTTCCTCTTTATGTGGGAGATTTGTGAGAATTAAAAAAAAAAGAAATTTAAGTGTTTTTTATTAGTCCATGTTTGTGGTTTCTTTTCCATTGACATCTATATTTGGTTGTGATTTTAATCAAAGAGGATGATCACTTTGAGTCATTAGATTTTCTAATTCCATTATTTATAATGACAAATTCTCATCTAAAAACATGTAGCACATGTCTATTTGTCATTCCATTTGTTTTATTTATTTATATATATATATATTTTTTATTTATTTATATATTTTTTTCAAATAGAGAACTGCCACGGCCAAAACATTAGGAAGTTCAGTGTAGGGTGTCTCAACAGACATCGGTGTGTGTTGACGGCACTGCAGTAACTTAGGGTCAGGTTACAGCCTGAATCCATGAGTCAGTCAAAGCCATCATTGTCCCCCTGTCTCTGGGTAAAGAGGCCACTTTGGGCTCTCTCCAGACCCCCTTTTTTGGGCTGTGTTGTTTTTGTGCCAAGTGACAAATACACTTTTAGAAGCGGGTTGGATTTGTCTTGGTGTGTCTGGTATGACATTAGAACGTTTCTGGAGGATTGACAGATTACTCATGCCACCACGTTTTGCCATTCACTGTACAACACAAAAAAAGAACAGTTGATTCAGTTTCTGTGGATTTTCTTTCCCTCGTGTTTCTTGGAACGTTGTGCCTTGATATGTTGGGAGGCTTCGATATAATCTGCCCATTTGCTGCAGCTGTTCTCAGGGATTGTGTCCATAATGCTGACCTAAAAGTACCCAACATAACATTCCAGGAGGAATTACATTTTCTGAAAATATCATTACAGATTCATATTATAGGTAGTATTGAAGTATTTTGTAATATTTGGCACAATAAATGTGTTGTATATTTGCATTACTTGTCATTGATCACTACAACATGCAATATAATTAGGGTTTTCTCTGAACAAAATGTCCGGCATCTGTGTATTGCCCTTGTTTTGCTCGTTTATCTTTTGCTTTTGTCTATCTAAAGATTTTCAAGCCAGTCGTAGTTAGAACTACTGAGCAGTTCTGTTGGTGTGGCAACATGTAACACTTTTTTGATGTCAACACAGCAAGCTGCCTGCTAACAAGCATCAAGGAAATTGCCTTCAGTGAGCACCAAAACGTTGAAATCAAGCTAACGGAATAAAGTGAATGAAGGAAAGAAACTTTTTTTTTTTTTTTTTCTTATACAGGTATACTCTCATAAGGAGTTGTGGTTTATGATTGATCATAAGGTAGTAATTAGGCTATCATACTGTGTCAATTATGTAATGAACTGTAATTGTCATATTATTAAACAGCATAATGGCTGGGCAAGCTCTTTCTTTTGAAGGAAGGGTTCGTGCCGGAATATATTGGAATACAGCGCTCCTTCAGTGGAGGAGAGTGCTTGACATTTTTAGGCCCTGTCAATAGCCAGCTTATAGAGAGAGTGTGCCTTTGGCAGCGTTTGTGCCCTGTCTCTACTAAGCTGTTATTCACCAGCCTCCATCTGTTGCATTAATTCATGCCAGTGGCAAAATTTACATTCAAATGAGCTTCCACGGGCTGCTCCAATTCGGTGGCAAAACTATCATAAACCATTCTGATTGAAAACTAGATATTCTAACTTCCAAACTATGTTCAACCACCACCAACTATTTAAAATAAAAAAATATAATTGTATTGTAATAAGTTACAGTAGTTTGCTTTGGTTGTATAAATGTCAAACCAGACATTTAAGGACCTGTCGGTGAACCTGCTATGTTGTTTGATTAGTATATTAACTTTGACAGTTAAAAAGAGAGAAGTTAAGCCACGCTTGGTTAGTGGGAACACACCAGGCCTGCCTGATCAGTGAGAGGCCTTATGTGATTACGCTGATGAGAAGCTGAGCTCATTAGGCCGAAGATGTTTACAGAAAGGGAAATCAAGCAGACTTTTCTGCTTTCTTTTTTTTTTTCTTCCAGAGGTGACATTGATCAGGTGAAATAAAAACTAGCCAGTAGCCTGTATTTTGGCCTATTTACTTTCCTGTAGAGATGCATATAGATGGACATACATAATTGGCCTTTAGATTGTGGTGGGCACTCCTAATGATAGAGGCCCAGTATATATTGCCTTGATACCGGGCGCATTAGGTGGTTGTTGCTAAGCTAGGTGAAGGCAGAACCAATGTTAATTTCATTACGGTACCAAGATAAGACATTATAAATAGAACAAGGTTTTATGGGGCCGGCTGATGTAGAGCGTAGCAACACCACTGCCGCGTGCCGCAGCAGTTCTTAGCACCTGGCTAGGACCATGCTGATATCCCCACCCAATGTCCCTGACGCCACGCCTTCCCTCTAAACCGTGTACGATGAAGAAGAAAAAAAAACATCTGCTATTGACTATGTTATCAGCAGTTTACTTATTTGTGCTCGATATACAGATGTGAACATTACCTCTCCTTGGAAGAGGTGGAAGAGGTTCAGAGGTTGTTCTGCCAACTTTGAACAGGATCAGGTCCGGGTGGGACTTTGTTACGCTTGTTAGTAACAGAATACAGCGTAAGCAAGTGTGAGGGCATCACAGTTCCTTTTGTGTCCAGTAGATGGTAGACCTATACATGTGTCTCTTCTGTAGTCTCAAGGGCTGGATTCCACAACCCGGACAAAGTATAGCTGATAGTTTGGAAACTTCATGTTCATTCAGTTATGTTTTCTGGGTGTCTTGATGCTGTGTGTACTGGCTTGTGTCGCTATTTAAAATCAAAGCAATGTTAGTAGGCCTGACATAACACACAACATATCATTAGATTTTACTGATTTCCTTCATTTGAGTATCGACTTTACTTACCAGACATTACTAAACTGAAAGTAAATTTGTCATAACCAATACTGAACCATTATATTCCCATTTTAAACCTGTATATTGTGATATATTGTGCTCTAAAAACATTAGTTTAAGAGATTGAAAATGAAATGGGCTAACATTTTCTATTAGTGACAAGAGTAGAAACTGACAGAAGTTTCCTTAAGCTTGAAATAAATAGTTTTGTCGACAGAGAGAGAGAGAGGTACAGCTTCATAGACGAGTGCAAAGTGTGCTTGTCAAAGTGAAGCGGCACACAGGACGTTGACGTGGCTGTGGCCTATCTGACATGGGCCTGGGGGGACTGGGGAGACAAGAGGGAGCCTAATCGGAGAAACAAGCTGACTCCTGATCTCCATTGTTATTTCCCCCCTCCGCTGTTGGGATAGATGTTGATCAGACGAGAGGGAAAGGGCTGGTCAGCTGGCTGCCCTGGGCAAAGCCACTGATGAATACAGCGACCAGTAGTCTGTTGCACACAGAGAGGTGAATGCAGTCCTAGAATTATTAAGATACTGTCAATCAGAGAGAGAATTGGTACTCAAGCTTCTATAGTTGGTCATTTTTTTTTCCTTGTTCAGTTGCATTAACCATGAGTGTTTGACAAAAAAATTTGTAAATTGTGGTACAGAATATTGCTATGCTTTGATGAATTTCAATTAAATAGAATGGTTGTAAATGCTGGTTACTTATTATTATTTCCCAGCACCCCTTTTTTAGGCACTGGTTTCTGGCGGTTGGTAGTCAGTATCTATGCTTCTCTTCATTGCTGTATATTTAGAATCATGCTTGTCTCTTGCTCTTCCTTTCCTTGTCGCTCCCATTATAACCCAAGCGTTGCAGTCACCACTCATTGAACAAGGTGGCACTGTTGTTATGCTGATGGGCTTGTCGACAAAACCCCTGACAGGACGGAAGGGCTTCTCCCCCACCCACCCCCCTTACTAGAGGAGTGTAAGCTGCAGCTGGTCCAGTAGGCACAGGGAAGACTATCATTTGGCCTCCTAGCGCTGCCGCTAGTCACCCGAGCCAGTCGGAAAGCCTGCACACTGCCTCTTGTCTGCTGCCGAGCTGCTAGCGCTGCCGCTTACCCTCCCCCCGATCGGTGTGGGCAGAGTGGGATGGAAGCCCTCGCTAAAAGCCTGTCCATGGAAATGATTTTTGCCGACGATATTGCTGTAGAGCCGCGCTGGTGACATCAACATGCCTTTGAAATGGAAAAGTGGTTCCCCCGTCAGCTGGAAATTCCCGGTGCCCGTGCTTAAGACATCTAGGTCCTCACCGCTCTCTCCAGCCTACATGTGAGTAAGAGGAATACTGCATCTGGAGCATATTGTGGTGCTGCCTATATTGGAGTATTTGGTGTTTCTTTTGTGTTGTGTTGTGTGTGTGGTCGGCGTTTTCCGTCCTTTAGCGTTGCAGCCCAATTGGGGGGCAAGACGTCGAGAGCGTTCTTGTATTTCGAAGTGGTCGATTTTTTTTTTTAATGCCCTTCTTTGTGCCTTGTGCAATTACTGCCGCTGTCAGCCAACGGAAACGTTGTTCTCCTGAGCAGCCAGACTTATTACCCCTGCCTCGCTGTGTCAGGGCCACGTTGGCCACCCTTCCACCCTCCTGGGTCTGTCTATTTGACTGCAAGGACTCATGGCTACGGCAGCAAGCTTGGGAGGAGCCTGCCTTTGTCAGGTTGTTTGCCCTGGTTTAGCAGCTATTGTCATCTGCTACTGCTGTGGAGAAAAGAGGGGGGGGAGGGCAGAATATAAGGAGGGTGTCGACGGATTTATATCCCTCCATCGCCTTTTTTCCATGGGGGTAAATCCCCATAATCATGTCTTCTCCAGCACCTTGCTCTCTGAGATGGAGCAAAATCTTGGCTTGACTGCGCACAGAAAACCCGGCGTCTAGGCTAATCTGCTGTTCAGGAAGGCCCCATCCACAGACTCAAACACCATAGTGTGAACCGCGAAAAATTGTCTGCTTAGTTAATTTCTTATGATTTTTTTTATTTTTACATTTCTCGAGTTAAGGCAGTTGGACTAGGGATCATCTTGTAGCCTAGATATTGATGTTAAAGAGCCTACTTGTTTTCCCCCTACTGTAAATTATATATTAAAGCATCATTCGCAATGAAAATGTAATCATTTCAAATTTAAATTGACCTTAAATAGGTCTCCTCTGCCAAGTCTAATAGTTGAAACTATTTTAAGCACTTTAATGTAACCTGTTTTTAATTATGTAGTAATGAATTACTTTTAACGTTAATGAGTGAAGCTGTTACATTTTGATGTGGGAATATGTTAAATATGAGCTTGTGACATGAGCCGTTACAGCCTTACTTGGTGAGCTAAGGGAGAGCAAAGAGCTGCCCTGCCCGGTCCTGCATTGCCTTGTCCTGCCCTACCATATGACACATTTAGACTCTCATTGTGTGATGTTCTTTCAGATGGGCGGATGTAGGCTCTGTGATTATAGGTTACCCTCCTGTGGTAAAATAATTGGCAGTTAGGCATTTCTGAGGAGTTCTGGTTCTACGCTGTTAGTGGTCTTGGTCCTGGGGAGTAAAAATGGTGGGGGGGGGTTTTAGAAATTACTTGTTTACAATTCGGATGTCATTGCTGTGAAGGCTAGATATTTTTTTATGGAATTTTAATTGTGTGTGTGTTTGTGCGTCTGCCCACAGTGATCCCACTCTAGTCTAAATATAGCCTAGCTGCCAATGCCGATTTCATGCTTGGAAGGAATGGCAAAGGTGTGCTACCAGTGGAATAACTTGCAGTTCAGTAGGAATTATGTTTGTTTATCTTTGACACGGCTTTCAAGTCCCTTAAGATTGATTCCGTCATTGATTCCCGGAAATGGTTAGAAGTCGCCACAATATGCAGCACTTTTTATTTATTGGCACCTGTTCTGCAGTATTCTCTCCTTGGCTATTTTATCACCCCGTTCTTTTTTTATTTCTACTGCCGCTGCTTCTTTTTTTGCACTCTTTTTCCATAAATAAAAATGTTGTCTTTGTTGTAAGCTGATGTGCCCTTTGGTCTGCGTAGGGGGACAGCAAATATTATTAATATTGATGGGATGGCACCACATCCTATAAGTCTATAAATGTATTAATAAAAGAATCTTAAGGACGCCCTTTCAGTACGCCTAGAGTCTCAGACAGTACCTCGGAACTTACCAGTGTAGTTAGGCATATTAAGATCAGCCTTAAATGTTATGTGAAGAAAAGAACATTCAGTTTATAGATTATTTTTAAGGATAAATGTCTAGTTTGGTTTGAAAAACTCATATTAGCCTGTTTACCCTTACCCACTCATAGTCCTGCAGCTGAGACTTGTAATTGTACGAAACATTTGAGTTACAGGACTTCATGTTCCTGAATACAGAAGGTTCTAGCATAGGCCTACGTGGAAAAAGCTTACTTTCCCTGATCATTAGCCGAAGCTAACTATTCCTATTGTCCAAGTGTAATTGGCTATCAATTATTTTCATTAACCTTACAAAGTTGACCCTTGACAGACAAGAACCGCTCTCTGGTGTTTTTCACATGTTAAATTGAGTAGTTGATTTCTAAGGTAATTTGAGTCAAATTAATTCCAAAATATAAAGTTAAAAGGCCAGTAGGTTCTTAATGCTTTTTACATGTTGTTGTTGTTATTGTGCAGAGCCGTTACGAGGTACGTTATTTCATACTGCAGTTAACATGTAGCCTAGTGGTATGTGAGGAAAATTGGGTAACAGCAAAAGTCAAGCTCCTGTCCGTCACTGACTATACTTAATGCATTTAGACTGTAGCCTCGCTACTTTGCTATTGACATAATCTCTCATCAAATAGTGTGGATAACTCCTTTATAACCCATCTATCTGCTGTACATCTGTGGGTGTACACCATTAAAAAGTTACCGAATGTGTGTTTTAAATGTCGAACATTGCACAACCCCCTGCATCCCCCTTTGTTCAGTGTGTGATCATCCAGTACTTCCATATCGAGAACTAATTGGGTTTTCAGCTTACGTCTTTTGTACCCTTTCTGCCAGTTTGGTCGATATCAAAACTGTTATGCAATGGGCGCATCTGGGTTCTCTTTCAAACGCGTAGTGATGGAAATGCGATTGTACAATAGCGCTTGGTTTGAGATGACCTACAACAATGGTAATGATGCTTTTAGTTTAATAGGTTTCCTAGGTTTTTGTGCAGTGGCTTCATGTATAGAGATTCCCCTGCATTCATCTGTTTCCTTCTTCAAGCCATACTCTCAACTCATCTTTCTGTTTACATGTTTCAGATATTCATTGTTTAATAATCGTATTTACAGATGTCTCAGAAGAATACAGGACATAATCACTCAGACTTAGGTCAAAATATGAAATGAATCATATTTATTAGCCTTCCAGCTACTGCAATAGCAAGGAATGCAGGCAGTGGATTTGCCAAATGAAAATGTAGCCTGAACGGTAATGTTGATTGTAATTACCTTTTTTTGTTTGAAAATATGGTTGTTAGATGTGTATGACAAATATCAAAGAGGCTACATTTTGTGACGCACTCCTTCAAAGCGTAATTAGGGCAGGCTTCAAATGCAAGAAAGTGGATAGGGTTGTTGGCTAATCAAAGACGAAAATGTGCTATTGTCACTCCCTTGGTGAATTTCGTGTTTGAGGAACAGAAGTTGAGCACAGCATGAAGTCATATCGCAGCTGCTGTTCAGAGCTAGTGTACCTGCAATGTTCTGATGAGATTTATCAAAAGAAAACAAAATTTATGCTAATGCATTTGTTATTGCTCCAGTTAGACTTATCTGTTTTGTCTCAGTAGGCTGCTTTTAAGAACGGGATCAATATTTTTTTCCTAGTTCTTATGCGCGCTGTTTCAGTTAAGTAATCTGACTTTAACATTGGCTCAGTAGTTTCGTCTCTCATGCCGTAGGTTGCAGCCATGCTAATCTCATGACGTGGAATTCATATTTTCTAATGAGGGTTTCCCATAGGGAGCTACCATATTGCCCCTATCCCAGCCAGGAGGCTAGCATGTGGAACGTAGTGAAACTGGCAGCTTAGTGAAGCAGAACTGCATTTTACTTGTGTTTTAAATTTGCTGTTGAGGTGGCAGTGATTGCTGTATGGTGGTTGATATGATGAGTATAGTGTGGTGATAATGTGATTTATAAAATTCAAGACTTTGAGCTAGCTTCAATCCTACCCATTTTTAGCTTTTGCGTGACCTTCTTTCCCTATCAGTTCACACTTCTCAAATTAAGCCAATCCATATTAAAACATATTGCTGTCATCATGTTAATAAAAATAACGTACATTTCTAGTTTGTAAACCACTTAGCTTCACTGTCAGTTTCATGATTATTGTGCTGTCAAGATGTTAACTTGTTTCATCATTCTAGATGGGCTGTCTCTGATCTATATTATTATATAGTTTTATCTTTTACCCTTCAGCTTTGACCTACCATGGCCTTGTTTTGTTTTGCATTTTATCATGCTAGCAGACACTAGAATGAGCGAAAATTAACATTCTGTAACTTCTTTCCTTAATTAAAGGTCTGTGGTTCTTAAGACGACAAGTTTTCATTATAGTCATCATCCAATTTACAAAAGCAATTAAGACACATTGCACGCCTACCCCTATCCAATTTGGCCAATTTAATTAATTATGCCCTAGTGTATTGCTGAGAAATGGTACAGAGTCTTTGAAGCCGATTGCTTGCCATGATCCAATGTATTGGAAATGGTAGTCCTCAAGAACACTGTAACAAACCCCTCCCCCATCCACACTCACACCTGCCCATGTGTCGACCACCATTCAGGTGCGACACAGTTCTTGCTTTCATCTGCCTATAGATTCATCTGTTTTCTGTGGTATTTGTGTTTGACAATTTACATTGAATACCTGCTGTTTGTGGTGGATGCAAATTCAGATGCCATCTGTGTCTGTTTTTATTTTCTGCTGTCTTGTGGGAGGAGCAGGGTTTTTTTTTGTTTGTATGTATGACTGGGATACTGTAGCTGCTGTTGTTGTTGTTGTTGTTTTCTCTGTTTCGTTTCGGCAGCCACCATCACTCCTTTGTGGTTTGGACAACCCACTCTCTCCTCGCTGCCTCTCCGACTTACCACCTGACGGGGTAATTGTACCAGTACACTTGCCTGTGCTGTGTGTCAAGTCAGTGTGATTGTGCCCCACCACCCTGTAGCCATGAACACTCCTCAGCATCTAATGGTGCTGTTGATCCCCCCCCTCCAAACCAATTCCAATCTCCACCATCGTGTTCCCAGTGAAGTATAATATGCTGTGACTTATGGATGGTTTGACCTTCTTTGCTTCGCCTCATCGTCCCCATTTCTGCTGTTTAGCTTTGATGTGTGTGAACATCCACTGTCTAGTTTAGACCGCAGGAAATGCGTTAAATAGTACTTCATGGTGTTATGTGGTTCTTAGCTCTGGTAGTGGTCATCCGTATTTCTCAAATGTCTCTGTCAGATGTCTTTTGTTGCTTTTGAAATCTTTCATATTTTTTTTGTAACTGACTTTTGTGTGGAATTAGATGGTTGATTCGATTCACAATTTTCTCTTTCTATTTGTCCTGATTATTTCAGTCTTGGAGGGCTTTGAAGCAAAAATCATTGAATAATCATCCCAGCCTAGGCCCACCTAATGAAAGTGACAACAAATGAAAGACAGAGAGAAGGAATGACGTCTTTAGCCCACACAGAGAGTTGTCCTATTTCCTGTACCATTTCCCACCTGCACTTTCCTTAAATTAGAAAAACAAATCTGATCTAATTGTGAATCTGTGTCAGCACCAATAACCGCAATATTATATATGCAGTAGCTTAATCCAGGGATGTACCGCTGTGCAATCTTTTGCAACTGACAACTGTCCGAAATTATGACATGTTCACAAGTGAAATATTTGTAGAATTACCCGCTCTTGTAACTTTAATTATAACCCTAGTTATGTGAGCTGGCTTTCTGTACTTCATTACTATCTAGTATCCACCTGAAATTAAATAGTGGACTTTTTTCTGACAGGTTTTAAAGTTTGTCCAGAGCATTTGCGGTACAGTTTCTTGAAGTTCAAAGACAAGGATAACTTTTGATGTCACCTTGAAATTGGTCCATGCCTTGCATAGGCCTATTTCAGTCTGTTTGGGTGTGTTAGCACAAGTGTGTGTTTGTCACACATTTGCCTTAAAGTGTACATTTTGTTTCAAGTTGTAAGCGTAAGATGCTGAGGAATACATAGGCCTATTCATTTTCAACTGCACATGTACAGTAGCTCTACTATTTAAAGAACATAATATCAGTATTTTTAGGCCACCAGTTAAACACTTTTGTACTGTCATGATGAGCTGATCCATTCATCATTGTTTTAAGTAGGGTGTCAGATTCAAAGACTGCATTTGAGGTAGGAGCCATGTCAGACGCAGCAGAGGTCAAATCGTTCGGTTTACTTCAGATTGAGATTGATATCTTCTTGGCACCATCAGAAGCATAACTCTGAGATACTCTGGATGATGTTAAATTGGATGTCAGACAGTGAGTATGTCCAACGTAAACGTAGGTCAAAGGCCTAAGGTACAGGGCATTGTTAAACTGAGAATCTCCTTTTCTATGGTATGTTTTTCCATAATGTGATTTTTAAATTCCTATTTGGTGGCATCATTCCTAAGTTCTTCTGTCCCAGCTCCAACCACATAGTCATTGCCAACTCTTATTACGTGTGTTATATTGTGTCATTGGGGTTCATGGCCTCACACCCTCTCTCTCTCGCTCTCGCTCTCGCGGGGGGGGGGGGGGGGGGGGGGGGGGGGGGG